>WEDG01001961.1:0-59129 GCA_017591395.1 Schistocephalus solidus | reverse complement strand
CAAACCCGCTACCATTTCAGGTAGATTTTAACCGCCAAGCAATACAATTTAAATTATGTGCATTTGGTTTTAAAAATGATAGTTTAATCATACTTAATGTACATGTTTGCCTAATCTCCTCATAAATAAACTGCGAATAGACCGAAAACGCCCACAATCTAGAGCCTGCAAATTCATCAGTCCCATGGATTATTGCTTCATGGTTGACTACAACATTCCTCCAGGGAGACGGTTGCGGCAGTTTAGATGTCATAGCGGTTTTGTTTTATCCTTAAAAAAGTACAGTTCTAGGTTTCCATCTCACGGGTTACGCGCCAATCCAACTGGTTATAACCAATAGTCTTTGAGGTCACACCTGCGATGACCACGGGGATGCGAAGAGTTGAGGACACCATGATGGCGCGCTCCAATGCAGTTCAGACACAATCAAATATGTTTATCTAATAAACGCGACGTTCTAAGAAACAAATTTGTCAAAGACTACTTTTTACAGACGTCCAAATTTTACGCTGAAAAACAGTCTATAAAGGTCAAATTTCCAGTGTGGAGCAGCCCTTCACATTGCCTTGCAATGTTTTCACAGTTATCGAGAGTAATAAAGAGCGGAGCCCGTGTGGAGTCACAGCCTAAGAAGAAGTGAAAACGTAGCCATGTCCAGTACTACATGCCAAGTCGCTCTCGGAACGTGCGAGCGTTAAATCAGGCAACCAATCAGGTATTTGTTCAAGCATTGAGCACGTGGGGTGCCTTTACTCACGCGTGCCGCCCAACCAATAGTCGGTCGAACATTAGGAGATTTTGCTGCGAGGGTATTATAGCGCGAAAAAACGCCAATCCCTAACCGGCACGCTATAGATGGGTTAGGGTCATGATTAGGCTAAGGGTTAAGGGGTTTAGGTTAAGGGTTGAGGTTAAGGTAACAGTTTAGTTTTATGTCAGGGTATATTTATCCTTACTGAAATGTACATTAAGGCCATATATTTTTAAGCGGGTGGGGCGTTTCCTGTTCCCATGTCCTGTTTTGGACGACCACATAACACCATGCATTGCCAATACAAGCGAAAATACCAGTTCCAGGCGGTAATTGAGAGGCAGTTGATGAGACAAGAGTTTTATTCGCCTGACCTTTTGGATTCGAACTCGAGCCCATCATCAGAGAGAGTATCAGATACGTAGCTGATAAATTTCCTATACCGTATCTGATACTGTTTCTGAGGATGGGCTCGAGTTGGAATCCGAAACGTCAGGCGAATAAATCTCTAGGTCCAGCGATCACATCTACTTCTTCTTAGACCATTCCTTCTTTAATGCTTTGGTTTATGATAACATCTGCGGTTGAACAAATCCGCCTTTCGTATACTGTGAATGGGCGCGATGCGTTCTGCTGGGAAACAAATTTTGCCTTGAAAATATGTCTACAAATGCCAGGCTGACCTGCGGGCAAAATTACCTGGAGTCCCTCCCAGAAAAACTACTTTTACTTCACTCCATTTAACCCGTTGAATTAAGCCAAACTTTTCAGTCATTTTGATATCGGAACCACTTAGTTTTAAATACCAAAATGACCTTACTTCTTGTCTTTACCCGACATGAGACTGGGGGCTCAAAACTGCTGAGAAGCCTGTTTCATATGTCAGGGCGGCATATTCTGCCATCAAAGTCAACCGGTAATAGGTTCGCCAGCTAAACACTGGCAAACCTGCTGGTGAGAAGGCACACCAAGTTAACTAATGTGCGCCCGTGCTTGTTTGAACAAGCAACGTGGAGTTTCTCGGGTGTTTAAGCATATATCATCACGTAGTAAAGGAAGGGACTAAAAGGCACAGACCGTTTCGATGTGGATCGCTGTCACATGTGAAGAGTTTTCTACTAGCTCGAAAATTTACTGCTATATGCGATAACACTTGCTTGGGTGCGTGAGTAATCCATTCCTTGGTCTCCCTTGCTGTTACTGCATTCAAGCTGACAACCTTTCCTCCGTCTGTGGCACATGGATCCACAGGTCACGGTACCAAAGTGCATTTCTTTGAAAAAATGCACTGAGGCAGAGCTGGATCGACACTCTCAACTCAAACAGACTCAGCGCGAGCTCCAAGACCTCGCAGTCATGCCAAGAGATCAGAACTGGAATGCATTTTTTTCTAGTCGCGGAAAATCCGCACCCATTAAAGGGGAATTATGTCAGTTGTATGATTTTTGTATTGATTTTCGATGTCCCTACAAATTCCATCCTACGTTATCAGAAAAACGTGTACAAATATATTATTTTTGGGCCCAATTAATGGCCATTCACGTCTTCTACCAATTATAGTCTCAAAGAAACTTTTATATGTTATTTTTTTAAGACAGTTTTAAGGCCGTGAAATGTCACTTTAAATAATATTATACCTAGCCGTTTTTATATCGATTCTAGTGAAGTGTGCAACATAGTTAGTTAAGATTACACAATTTTACGAGTTGTATAAAAAAATCCTCGATCTCAATACAAAGACAAATCGACCTCAAAAATAATAAGGAAATTTAAATTGGTCTAACATCCGAAAAAAATACGCTTTTTTAGTTTAAGATTAGCATAAAACGTGATTGTTTACAAAATGAGTTTGAGAAAGGGTACTTTTGTACGCATTTTCTATAGCATATTATTTATTCTATAAGGACATCGAAAATCAATAGAAACAAGTTTCAGCATTTAAATTTTCACTATCAGGTAGACGTATAAAGGCACAGATGAGATCGATGGATTGCAAAATTTTGGTCATCAGACTGACTGCTATTGGACGGTTCACCAGCAACTTTGCCGGAACTGTCGCGTAATACATACGCCCGCGATCCATTGTGCAGTCGGGTCTGATCAGCAGAATCTTCGCCTCCCCCGGGACATCACATAAACGTTCCAGTAATTGGACGTGTTTGCCAAGCACTTCGAGAAGTCACTCTTTATAAACGACATGGCTTTTGTTTATTTTAGCTGCTGTATGCAGTCATAAGTTTAAACATTTTCCGACACTCACTGAGTGGAAGCGATGGTGGCTTCGGGAGTTGCCTTTAAGTCAGAGGTTCTTTTAATGGTGCAGTTTTTTGCCAAAACTAAATCTACCACATATGGCTAATGTAAAAGCTGACTAAAGCATTCAGGTGCTCGTTACTGAAATACATTCCATGCCATAAAAATGATTGAAGTAATTTTTTAAAAAAAAAATTATATTTCTTCTTAGAATCGAAGTTCTTCTAATGCCGGTAAAATTAAGATGACCTGAGCCTTTTGTAGGTATTCTTCTGAGGCTGTTGATATCAAACCAAATGTTTACGTAGGAACTTGGGATACCACATTGGAACTTAAATCCGCACACCTTGCCTTACCTTCACTCATCGACCTTTGGCCACGCTCTAAATACTTTCGATAAAAGCGGCTGCTTGATCGGGCATACTCACTAACGTGTGATATTAGTTAAAACCCATGCGAGTTGCAGTCGACTGACCCGATATCTCAAGGCCGAGCGTCATAGTTAAAGAGAGATTGCGCAGCGCGACTCTTAATCTTCAAATAGGTGTACCTTCTCAACCGACAACCTTCAAATGACTTTCAGAAAGGTCACACAGGATCTGGCTCACACCCTCATCCTCGCATTATGAAGCGCTGGCATGCGTGCATCAAGATGACTTGTAATGATAGCGCGGGTAAAATTAGCCTTAACTTTCGCTCTATTTGCCAATGTAAATGCTCTCGTGAAAACGCACGTGTTTGTCAAAGCTTTACAAAAATTCCACTAAAAGGCCCCCACATAGCACTTGAGAGGTCGTTTATTTAGCTGAACTTTGACTAATAGAGATAGGTTATATATTGGATCAAGAAATATAGTAAAGTATACGTTAACGTCTTAATGTTCCACTACTAACTAAGCCTGCGTGGCATTATTATTTTTTAAAAAAAGCCTGTGTTAAACTAGGTAGTACAAATCTGCAATATAACCGTATTCTTCCAATCTAGAGCATTGACCGACAGTTTAAATTATGCTGGTCGCTCTGTGGATGCATGCATAAGCTTTGGCCTGTAGGCCGCAGACAAACCACGACCGACCAGGGAAACCCCTTCATGCTCTCCATCGGCAACACTTCAGTCCTTGTTGGCATATTTTCACGGAATTTTCCTTAAAATGCGCCAGGAGGACTTTCCCACAGAAAAACTGACTGCTGAAATAAAATGTCTTTGGACGCGGTGCAAAACGTACATCCACATTCTGCCATAGAACGGGCATGTTGTATTTAACCTATTGTTTACAACATTTATTTTCATTCTACGGGTTGCGAAAAACGCAGAAGTGTAACCATGAACGAAAGTCACCGAAAAAAACTGCGAAATAAAGCAAGGTATGTGACTAAGCTTATCACATAGGCATGGAGGGTGAGGGTAATTTGGCGATCACGGCGCAAATAGCGAGAACGTTACCAGTGCGGACTTTCTGGGAGGATTAATAAAGTCCCTCCAAACTTAGACGATGGCCTGTTTCGGAGGTTCCGGCGGGTTAAGGACGTTCATGGAAGCACTAAGCAGGTTACGTGGAGGCAGCAAGCTGTAGGTGGAGTTGGAAAGCATCGGGTTCCGAAGGTGGGGACTGGCTCGTTTGCGCTGCTCCTGTAGATCTAACCGCTGTCGTGCGCTTAGAGCCGTCGGGCTGACTGCTCGCATATGACTGCCCCTTGGATAGAGCCTCATTGGCGCCACAGGAGCACCAGGGGCACGAATAAGGGGCATATAAAAACTGCCTGATCTACCACTGTAGGGTGATCCAACAGAGCTGATTGGTGAATAAACCTGATCCCGCGAAACTGGTGGCAGAGCCAGTTGGGCTGCTTCAGGCGAGTATATATGTGGGGAGTCCACTGAGGTTCGGGAGCCCAAAAAGAAGTAATTTTCCGCAGGATTCGGCGGCACAATGCTGCCCTTTGTGGGCAGTGCTGGCAGAGGCCTGGGTTCAGCTGGTCGAAGACAGAAGTAGAGCGTACCAAACACTATGAGGGCTACTAAGATGCCCAGAAAGAGAAGACCGAAACCGATGCATGCTACCATCCAGCGTGGAGCCCGCCGAATGAATTCCACAACGTCTCCTTCATCGTCTTCCTCTGTTGATAGCAGTCGGAGTGTCTCGTTCACTGGTTTCATCCAGGCATCTGTCTTTGGAAAGGCCTCGGTGGATGAATAACCTGTGGTCAAGTCTCCGTGCACACAAATGCGGTTTCGCAGTAGTGCAGTTGTCCGACGAATAATGACCGGCAGGGACGTCATACCACCAACGGGACTGGTACAAACATCTAGCGTACTTGAAGCGATCGCAGGGTCTCCTGGAAAATTCACGTGACGGAGATTTGCATAAGTAATTCTTGACAGTGAGAAGAGCACAACAGCCAGACTAGCGAATCCATCAGGAGTTAGCAAGCCTGGATTACCGTCAAGTTGGAGTTCCGAGAGTTTGGAAAGACCTTTGAAGGCCTCTGGATCCAGCCACCGCAAGTTGTTTCGAGAGAGACTCAGCCTTCGAAGGTCTTTGAGACCACCGGTCTGAGCGCAGGCTCTGGACCATTGGCAGCCATTTATACTCTCCAGTTTATTGTCAGATAGGTCTAACACTTCAAGACGTGGCGTTGCAGCCAAAGCCGAGAGGCTGCCATCTTTGGTCCCGAGAGCTTCCTCCAAAGACCCCGAGAGCTGATTGCCATCCAAACGAAGATAACGAAGTTCCATCTGTCCTGACAGGCTGTCCAAATCCAGACCAGTTAGTCGGTTGTTTTGAAGATAGAGGTTTTTCAAGTGGCAGTGTCTAAATAGGCTTGGTGCCAGTACGCCTGACAAGTTATTATTGCTTAGATCAATTGAGTTAAGTAGTTGAGGACAGGGTTCGAAAACCTTTCGGTCCAGGTGCGAGAACTGGTGACTACCAGAGATTGTTAAACTCTGAAGGCGAGGCACAAAGGCGAAGAGATGCTTTTCCAGCGTGCGAGTCTTCTTAGAGCGGATTACCAGACGCTCCAGACTGACTAGCGGTCTCAGAACTTCAGGCTGAAGACGCGTTAAGTCACTGTTCTCCCATACAGCGAGGACGCGCAGATCAGGGCAGTACTCAAACACCTCGGGATTCAGACTAACTTCCGAACTGGCCGCATTCTCGGAGCTGGTCTCTTTTGACTGCAGGTTGATCACCTCAAGGTGCAGCGCATACCATTCTGGTGAGCAGTGAAGTAGCTTGAAATTTGCATCAATCCAACACTCTGTGTTTACTTTGCTACTGTTGACGACAGGATGCTCCTTGCAGGTACTGCTCACTTGCGACTCCTCACATAGAGTGGCACTCAGTAGAAGTAGAAAAGTGAAGAACAAAATCCCAAAGATACGAGGGAAACAAACATCTGAGTGTGACGTAAACATCCTCAGCGCTGGAGCTCGAAAATTGAACTGTAAATTAAAGCATAGCACTCCAAGGCAGTCCGCTGAGTACGTGTTTGCATTTGCGCATGGCACGACTCGCCGTTACGCATCACACCTCGAGCGCACAAGTGGAACTGATGCAACCTAGATCAGTCAACAGTCCCGTTAGGCGTCACTTCGCCTTCCTTCGATGAGGGCCAGTTTTGTGAACCGCGCAGTCTCTGCGCACCTGATTGGATGCATATGCGCATAGAGTCTTCGCGTTTGCGTGCACACAATCAACAGTGTAAGCATGAATGTGGACGGGTAGCTTCACTAAGGGGGATGGTTAGAGGTAATTATTTATGCAGGTCCGTTTTTGTGTGTGTCCTGAGATTGTTTACTGGTTTTTACTGCTGCACTGATGCCAAGACGGTGCGGTGGTGGGTGAAATTTTAACTTGATGACTTACTGCACTGTATTGTAACGGTATCTTCCTAGATTAATTAACAAACAGACAGAACACCCTCGTTTCCGAAACGTTAGTCCAAATACATTCCGGTCCATGAACTCGCCCCTACTTCTTCGGGAGATAATGAGCTCGATATATATATATATATATATGTTAATGTGGAACAGACAAAGACAAGGGAGACCGGAATGGCCATTTCTGGCTTATTAGCCGTTAGCAGCTAGTCATTCCCAATCCCAAGTGTGGAACACCTGGGATTTGAACCCGCGACCTTTGGTATTTGAGTCGAACGCTCTACCATTGAGCCACGGGCTCGTTGTTTTGTCGGTTGTGATCGGGAATATGATGAAAGTGTGGGGCCCACCGATCTGCTTAAGGAACATGCATGTTCCGTCGTACCCTGGAGCTCAGACTAGAGCCCTCGCAGGCGGTCGCATAGCGACGTATAGCATATGATGGAATCCCAGGTGTGCCACACTTGGGATTGGGTATGACTGGCTGATGACGGCTAATAAGACAGAAATGGCCATTCCGGTCTCCCTTGTCTTTGTCGGTTCCATTCCATATATATTTATGTTAAAGTGGAACCGGAATACGGAACATACATGTTCCTTAAGCAGATCGGTGAGCCCCACACTATCATATATATATATATATCTTCGCCAAACGGAAAAATATGTATCCATATGCATTCTAAAAACATCAATTTGGGGGCCAATAGACGTGGCAATGCAAAACCTCGATACAGGGCACACTTTCACCTGGGAACAAGTCTTGAATATTTAGGAATAAATTGTCTTACTTTGTTCCAAAAAGCTTATTCGCTTTTTACTTATATTTCTTGGGATGCCGGTGCTCCAATTCATACGCATAGTTGCATTGGTGAAAGGGTGTTTATCCATAAGTTCCCAGGATGAGTTCTTCTCGCAAACCAGCATATAGTAACCAGTAAGGGTATGAAGTTTGTTGTGGCTGGTTGATGATGGCTAATGGCCGGAAATTACCACTCCAGCCTTTCATATATTAATCAGTACTCTCAGTTGAATCCTTATTACAATAAGGCAAGTCTATCCGTTGGCTGGTCCAAATAAGAAGGCTCCAAGAAGTGTATAAATGCCAACCAAAGACGTTTAACTTACAAAAACGGACAGGTGAAGAGATACAGAATTTTTTCGGCCCTCTTCTGCCTTTATTTAGTCGCGCACAACCATAGCCAACTTCGGAGACCAAATTTGACGTGGTTCGTACAGCGCACAAACGAGGTTCATTAGATTGGTCGTACAAACTTCTTCAAACTGAAGTTAGAGACTGTGCAGTCTGTAATCATCCCGCGCTACAGGTTGTCCGAGGAACTAGGGACCGAATGGCAGAAGATATCCTTTTGTAGCTCTGTCTTTAATATGATAAGATAGAACAATTATAAGCGTGAACTATTCAAAGAAATGTCAATTTCACCTCAGGGAACTACATGGTTAAAGAATGACGTGTTTGGAACACATTTCATTCACCACTGAATGGCTGGGTTGATTGCATATCTCATGAAATGTCAGCCGAAATTCTGAAATTTGTTTTCGATTCAAACAAATCACCGAAGTCGGGTTGTCGGATGGATTATCGTGCTTTTGAATGAGCTTCAAAGCCCGCCAAAGCATACCCTGTAAAAATGACTCGTTAAGTAGTATGCAATTTTCACATTGGTTTCAATGCTCTTATTAATTCAAATATATTTTACAGAAAACACGCACAAAATAGTATTTCTTGTACTGAATTGATAAAAACTACGTCTACTTCAATTTTTTTACGTGGAGAAAGTGTATCTTTGGTTTTTAAAAAAAGTTTCTAACTTGCTGAAAAATTTTGGACCCGGCCGTTACACCTGAATTCAGGGTTTGCAACTTACATACTGTATACATTCTGCGTTAGAAAAAATCAAAGATTTTCTATGGCATGAATAAGGGATCATACATTTCTCATAAAATTTCGTAATTGAAATCGATCGTGTTGTAGACCTTTTAAGAACATTAATAAATTGATAAATACGTCGTTTTACGGATCACCCTTCCAAGGTCTTTAAATATATCATAATTAGAAACGTTTTTTTAAAATGGAAGGATACCCTTTCTTCAAGGATAACTTTTAAGAAGACTTTATTCGATTTCAAACGAGTCCAATAAATAATATTTTTTTGCTCGTGCTGACTGCAAAAAATATATTTAAATTAATAAAAAAACATCAAAAACGAAATATAAAATTGCATGCTACTTAAGAAGCCATTTTTTAAAGAGTATTATTGTTCTCTGGTGGTCATAAGGAAGGTCTTTTAATGGCCGAAATCTTATTGTGAATTAAATATCACGGGATAAGCCAGCAGGGTGCACTGAAACCCTCCCTCCAACATGTACTACCCTTAACTTAAACCCTTACCTTAGTACTTCACCTGAACCTTAATTTTCCTGGAATGTAGCGCAAAACTATGACGGGCAGTTCGTATTCCGTTCTGCCGAGGGGTCACATGCGGAATTCCGACGCAAGTTCGCAACACCCCACATGTTATTTTCACATTTTAAACTCAGCTTCTAATCAACTTCCAGTGTCCATGGAACATTGTCCTGAATGCTTCCAATCAACCTGCTTTTGGCCAGACAGGTTTTCGGGCGAATCTAGTTAGAAGTTACCTTACTCAAATGCGGAGAACGTTGAGAGTTGCCATGGGGCTTTTTTTAGTCTGGCAAGCCATAGAAATTATTTTCCGTTTGATTCGATCTGTCAAAATGGAAATCAGTCCCCAAAACGTCTGGACGGTACCGAGGTCATCCATTGCAGGCCATGCGGTGTGCACGCATTATCACAGGCATAAATGGAGTCCTTGGTCAAGCTCGAATCTAATGCTGCCGCGGTCCGGCTGCTCTTTTTGACTTAACTTTTTACATCTTTCAGAAACACTCGTGTAGATACGCTTGCTTAGACACGGCTTCTGTTGTTCGCAGTGTCCGCGATAATTCCGAAACACCCTCAGGAATCCAATGGGATTACTGCGCGTATGAGCTACATCTAATCAAAAAAGAATTTTAAAATCCACATAGATGCGAGGTAGCATGCCTTAGAAACACCGTAGATAAATATCAATGTGGCAAAATACACGAGTAGTCAATTGAATGTTAGAAACGTTCCCAAAATTTAACCGAAGTGCTCTCTTTCCTTGGCTAGACACTAGAAAAGGCAACCGCATATTCCAAGGCCTTGCGTTAATTTCTAGGGTATTCGAGTAATGGTTACGGCTAGGGTTAAACTAAGATTAATTTTACGATTAAGGTATGGTCTTAGCTCTAGTTAGGGCAAACATTATACTTGGTTGGCTGAGGTTAGTGTCAGGGCTATTGTGAGGGTAAGGGTTATAGCTCAAACATATTAACTTTTCCGGTAGAGGGGGTAGTGTTGCAACTGCAGTGTCTTATCGGCATATATCACCGTAAAATATATCCCGTGGAAAACAAACGAGTTGTGAATTCTTCCCCAGCTGGATATATGCAAACGTTTGGAGGAATAGTCATTTAAGTATCGGCTTGATAATCCGTACTGTAGCCTCACTTGAAAGATCTCTTTGCGTCGATGACGTATTTCAAAAGTTGAGCCGTCCAATTCAGTTTCACACGCAGTACCTCAAAAGGGCACGCGGAAACATTGGAAGTTACGGGCTGCCTTCATGCATCTTATTTTCACCTCTTCAGCGCATTCAACACCCCTCCAGCTGATTTTGCCTGGCATATGTGGCTAAGTTTCTGAGGCTTGTAAAGACGACATAGTTGAGGCTTCATTCCAAGACCCAAGATTTCTGAACTAAGCGCAAGCCCCCAGGAACCATGTGGAAATTCACTGCTGAGTGTGCTAATGTCATCTCAGTCCCGGCTGTTGTTTTTGGCTTACGGTTATTCCGTTGTTCGCTACGCGTTCAACCTTTCAGGAGCAACCATATGTCGCCACTAATGCCCACAAGCTCTCAAGGTCCCAATGGACTTACTGTGCACATGAACAAAAGCCTATCAAAAAAGGTTTTGTATGATCGTAAAGGGGCGTTTACCTGACGTAGAATCATCATTACAAGTCCCAAAGTTTAGGCTATTTTCGAAGGCGAAACTGTGTTTTTCTTTAGGTGACAACGTATACAACACGGTGTACTGCATGCCGCACTGCAAGGTGACGCAGGGGTGGTGACTTGCGTGGCATCTAACGCACTCTCTGCTCCTCTCCCACGTGGGAACTGTGTCAAGAACAAGTAAAGAAAGCCGTACGCGGGAGATGGCACATCCACACCTGGCTCCGATCCGAGCTGAGTTGGAGTGCGATAAAGGCCAAATTAAGAAGGAGCCAGTGCAGCCTGCCTCACGGTCCGTCAGTCGTCCATGGAGCACAAACGCACGCACTGGGCCGAACACGCGGTCCGAGTTATCCCATCAGTCGGCAACCTTTTTAGGCCACGACCTTTCGCGCACCATGATATTTATAGTCAGGAAAGTGCGCTGAGCCGTCGGCTATTCCCAAGCCCCAGCCACTGTCTTAATCGGGTAGTGGGCTGGTGTGGGAATGATCGCAGCCGCTACTGACCTCGTCTGCGCGTACCACACACAGGACTTATCCCTCCCCAAAACAAAAATCACCAGCATTTCAAACGATAGGGGCTGAGCGTCGCAAGAAGCCATTATAGTCTGACGTTCAGACCGCCAGCCTGCCAAACATGGGCCTGACTGCGAAGTCTGTATGCACCTTTAGGTTGGCGACAATCCAAGCCACGGCGCTTAGCACAGCGTGATAGTCTTAATCTCGGATCACACATGCAGCAGAGGAACCACATAGTGAATGATAAGGTTACTCTTCTACATAAGTGGTAAAAAATGCATATATATATATATATGTACGTATGTGGCATGTATGCGGCATTTGTCCTATGACACAACGTTGGCTTATCGCCAGTAGCAGGCGATAATGGGATCGAGTTAGATCCTAACCACGTCAGTGAGAGTCACGCGCTTGTTTGACTTCCGCATATACCTAGCTGCTCAAAGCATATGACGTACTGATGATCACTAACAAACGTGAAACAGCTGTCTGCGTCTTGCGTGCGGAAACCTTAGCAACATACCCTTGTATTACATGTGGCATGGGTCCTATGACACAACGTTAGTTTATCGCCAGTAGCAGGCTGCAGGCATGCACATAATTATGAATCTCTCCGGTATACAGGAGGCCTTGCAATAATTTCTGAGGTTTTCGGGATAGAACGCTAACTCACCTTCAGAATTTGTACCGTTCCTTGCATGCCTGTGAAGTGCCTTGGACAAGCCTTACATTGAACACGCTGATTTAGAACTCTTTAACCTGCACTGGCAAGTGCATAAGAGGAAGAAAAATTGACGCTTTAAATTACGACGCACTGACAACAGGAAAAACGAGCTCCTGCGGATATTGTGAAAAACTCTTAAAATAAACAGCTTTTTGAAGTTTAAGTAACTACCCCCTTCAGTACATACTTTTCCTACGAACATGGCTTTATAAACAAAGTTTTTGCAACCTTATTCTTCTAGTAAAAAGACATCATTTATAAGACATGGAGTGTTGACAAGGAAAAATCGCACAATATTTGAGAATGTTTTTCCTGGTAGGCTTCAAGCAAATGCCTGAAAAGACAAAGAGAGAGAGAGTTACTAAAACAAAAACGCCCTTGCACACATATGGCTTAACTCAGAATTACTCTGATTTGCGAACACACTGATTTATACCTCTGCAGGTGACCTACCTTGCATCTATCGTGAAGCTTTGGCTTCGCACCAAGAACCAGAAATGTCATTGAGATACATCAGTTAAAATTATGCCACTAGCAACTCCAGTGAAATTATTTCCTGCTTCTTGCACGTGAGGAAAAGCCCATTTTTGGGCTACGTAAAATGGCACTGCAACGGAGTTAGTCGTATGAAGATGCCGCTGAACTTGTCTGTTTACTGGTGAGAACTGCACATTCGCCAACCCTGGGAGCATCCCGTGGTAACGCAAAACCATGCAGGCGTAAACATAGGAGGCATAAACGATCGCTTTGGAAACATCCTGAAAACCCACTGCCTATTCATCCAGGTACATGTATACTTCGTTGCATGAATTAAGTTAATCCGATCGTTAAACCACCGTTATTGTAATCAGCTGAATCTCTGTCAACTCTAGCATTTAATATTGGACTTAGAACCACAAAGCGGGCATTTTAAATGTGTGAGTATTGGCAGTTTGATGGTTATCCATCAGAGCTTAAAACTGGAAGGGTAAAGAAACGAGTAAATGTGATCGGAAAAGGCGCCAGTGACTATCGGATATGAAGCCCCACTCAGAAAACGGGAGCCAATGACGGCCACTTTATTCTCCCTCGTCGGTGTCGGTCATATTATTCTGCCGACTGCTGGTGGGGCTCGAGAGTGAGCCCCAAGGCACAACGGGACGAATAAGTCCTGTGACCGATTGGTGAGGGCGTAGTACCATCATAGCTAATATTCCCGATCGAAATTGCCATGAAAACGAGCTCGTGGCGCAGTGAATAGAGCATTCGACTTCAAATCTATGGGTCCCGAGTTCAAACCACAAGTTCCGCAAAACTTGGGGCTCGGTATGGCTGGCTGATGACGTCTATTTAGCCAGAAATGTCCATTTCAATCTCCCTTGACGTTTCGGTCCTGTTATTCTGCCTATATTCCTAGCCGCTGTACGGCTACTGGCGGGGATCAAGAGATAGCCCCAAGGCACAACGGGACGAGTGATTCCTGTGACCGATCAGTGAGGGCGTAGTATCACCATAGCTAATATTCCCAATCGAAACCGCCATGACAACGAGCTCGTAGCGTAGTGGGTAGAGCGTTGGAATTCAAAATTAACGGGTCATAAGCTCGAGTCTAAAGTGCCGCAAAACTTGGGGTTTGGTATAGCTGGCTGATAACGGCTTACAAGTCAGAAATACCCATTTCAATCTCCCTTGACGTTTCGGTCCTGTTATTCTGCCTATATTCCTAGCCGCTGTACGGCTGCTGGCGGGGATCAAGAGAGAGCCCCAAGGCACAACGAGACGAGTGAGTCCTGTGATCGATCGGTGAGCATCTACTACTACCATGTTTTTGTCCTTACTTGCCATCGGAAGCTGACCACACCATGCCTTTATGTAATGCTGATGTACTTATTATTGATTAATATGCTAGCGGTTGTGGAGGCACTAAACTAGTAACGCATACGCAAAAAACGTTCGTAAGTCATTCATCAATCAAACCACGCCAACGAACGTCAAACAGTCCAAACAGGATTCCTCCTTGGGTATTCCACCTCAATACCATCCACATGACCTTCGAGTCATATTCTTACAGAGGTTGAAAAAAGACTGTCTCTTTATTCTCTGAGGGTTACATTTTCGCAATCCTACGGTCGTAGTAATACAGAATTTTTAAAATATATGATCTTACTCGGACTACTTAGGGGAGAAAAATTCCATCGTCCGGAGTAACTGTAATACATTGTAGGTCGTTACTGACGCCCATATTAGTAGTCATATATTTGTAGAATTTAACATCGTCTCCTGTTTAGTGTAGGATCCTTCGTAAGAGTGCCACTTTTGCCTGCACATTTTGTATATTCCGAGCAAGTCTTCAAACTTCTCCTCTTTCTGTTTATCGTGTTAAAAGCCGACTTAAGGATACTTTACTGCAAAGCGCCGACCAATAAATGGATCACCTGTACGCGACAAGGCGGTATATGCTGCAATTTCTCAGGTGCAACAATTCAAAGTGTACAGGCTACCGTACTGTGGCAAACGGGTACGGGCCCAAACAATAATGTTCACTGAATACAGTCTGAGTGTGGTGGGTTCGAATGGCGTCATATCGATATCTGTTCACGAATCAGGTAATTCATAAGTGCCAAGCTTTCTGGGCTCGTCTACAGTAAGTCTCCTGGCAGTCTGACTCCTGCTCCTGAGAATGACGCAGCCTTCCAAGCCATGGCAAGCAGCACTTGGTGATAGATGAAAACTGCTCAGATTTATTACAGTAATGCATTCACTGATGGTTCAGGTGGGTGGATTCCTATTCGAAATTCCCAATGCTATGTAGTATCGGCTTGTATAAGTCAAAATTATTAGGAATGAGAGCGGGAGCACTAAAGTGAACCGACTCCGAACGCCTGTTGAAACGCTGTCCTTCACGCGCATACTTGCACACGAAGCCTGGGACCCAGCCAATTGTAGTTATGCCAAACATCCAATCACCTTAAAGGCCGACTCAGACGTGCTTTTGCTAAAGGCACGTTGATTCATGCTTCCGGCACACTCGGCATGCCGGTTCTCGTAGGGCCGGACGTGTTCCACCGTCCGGCTGCCAAAGTATTCCAACCGGTTCGTAAAGTATTTTGTACATAATGCAATATCCCCTCAAATGGCGTCCACTGCACTTTCCATTTGGAGCCAGGTCTGAAGATTTTAGTGTCAAACGTCTCTTTATGGCTTAAGCTGTGCTATGCACTGAGCAACATGACTACGGAGTTCGTCTACGTGTAGCACACACGACATGCGCCCTGCACACAAAGCACATTGCAATGGGCAGCGCACTGTCCAAACCAGCACAGAACTACAGTCTTTCATGCGCGTGATCGCACGTATTTGACGCCATTTATCGCGCATATGAGAATGTCCAAGGTCAGACTTAAATCGGGCCAATCAGGTAGTTTCTTTCAGTACTTAGTGTGTCGGCTGGACTTGTGAATCATCTGACTGGTTGGGTAGGGCTGAAATCCTGCGGAGAGCTGGCGCGACATCAGCGTGCGCACGGCAAGTGGGCGGATAGATAGAGTGGCATGAGAATGATCCGTTTGGGTTGCGTGCGAACGACTCCGTTAGAATGGCTCCTTCTAAGAATCACAACGTGCTAAGGGCGATGGACGGGAGGGTTGTTAATGCTTGGAATTCCGACAACATGCGAAGTCTGAGTCGCCCGTCTGAAAACCCGGTACGTGTATAAAGGAATAGGTCGAGTCTAGAACGTGTGAGTGGGCTGTCTAGCCTTGTCAGACACTGCGTTCGCTAGTCTTGAAATTATCGTGCCAATGAAGCAAGATGGTTGAGGGAAGAGATACTACGATAGATGCCACAATTCAAGCGCAAGTCACCGTTTTGTCATCTCTCCGTGACTGTTGTCATTTGTTACGGTCGAACTGTCGCCTGTGCGTCTTATGAATATGCTTTTACGCAGTAAGCTCCTAGTGTTTCCATAGGTCCGACCAGGGTTTCGAGGCAGATTAGGTTTATGCGCTGGGTCAGTGGAGGAAGCGTCACCTTGTGTGCCAAAGTTGTCGATACCGTTGCGGCCGCTGCAGTGCGATGGCTTTGCAAGTGACAGACCGCTCCTCACATAGAAGTAATGAAACAAGCAAATGCTAAACTAAAAAGCCCACACGAGATTGAGACGTGAAACGCTTACCATAAAACTGTAATGTCTTATCACGGCAATCAAATCGAAGTGGATATTTCTCACAGGAAATAGTAACTAAAGATCATTAGAGATGTGCGTAAACGGGGAACGTGACAGACTACGAGGCGAGCATGACAAATTCCCGGTGAACTCTACCTCCATCTTATTATTCATCTCTTCCTCCTTCTCTGCTCCTCCTGTTCTTCTTGATATACCAGCATAAACCAAAGGATTGTCAGTCTTACGCTTTTATCAACTGTCTCTGGTTCTAAGCTCTAAGTCGTCCGCGTCCACGCCCACGCACGAGTGGGTGGTCCTCCGACATTGTGACACTCCTCAACATAGACTGCGTTTGCCGGAATTTGGGCACGAAGTGCAGTCCTATCGCCTCTTCCATTTGCAACCATCCTATGCATGTATATATAAACTGGCGCGTCGCGCAACCTTGTCATCACCATGCAGAGTATTCACAAACTGTTATTGTTGAGTATGGCGGTAGTGGCCAAGGCAGGGAGGACACGAATGATCTGGAACAGGTGACGTCGCCTGTAGGGGCGGAAATTGTTCCGATGGGCGCTAGCCCCCGCGCGGTTTCCGGTCATGGCATCCAGGCTTCAGGATGTACGGACGAAGGAGCACAAAATAGGGTCGGCAAGGAAATTCCCTACACTGGTTCCCCGAGGCCTCCACGAAGTTCCCCCTGTAGTAGCTCCTCCGTTAAAAGCCTCCTAAGATTAATTTCTTCCAATCTGTGGTTTCCAACCAGAGCGCAGTCCTGTTATTTTTTCTAGTTCACCGGCAGCATGCGCCTAATGAAAAAAACTACTGAAAATGCCACAAGGTTCTCACCCACGCAACCTTCCGCAGTTTGTCATTCGACGCAAACAGGATATTTCTTTCCTGATGCAAAGCCTGTCTCGCGGATGCATGGAGCTATTCTGCGCCATCGGGTCAGATTCTTCGGTCAGGTGTAGGTAAATCAGGCAATACATAAAGGACTATATTAATGAGTCCTAAATGCCGCATGTAGCAGGGTTAATTGTAGGTAGAGTATAATTGAGTTTTGCCCCCAGATCAGTATCAAGCAGCGTATTTAGAGTAATTGGCAGAAGCGGTATTTAATCAGTACAAGTCTGCATTCAAGACAAAAAAACATTAAACTAATAACGAGGCATACATTTTGAAACGGAGCAGGAATTGCAAAATAACAGCGAAGCGCACATTTTCAACAGTGTCATGGTTAATGTTAACAAAACGATGGACTGAAATCAAGACAGTAGTATGGGAGTTTTGGTTGACCGTCAACAGATGATTATCCAGACGCCTCTTGAACATACTCATGACGAGGAAATGCACCACATACGTCGGTAAAGAATTCCAGTGCCGAGAAACTGGAGGAGCGTTAACTTTGTGGTAAAGCTCCTAGGGAATTTCATAATCATGTCGTCTGAGATTCGTGCAGTACATTACCATGTCAAAAAGATTTTCCCAGTTCACATCCAGATCAATTCCCTTTAACAAACAGTCAAGTGATGCTTGAGTGTTCAGTAAAAACCATCGTAGATCTTCAGAAATGTCTATGTCTTTACGAAGCCAAGCCTTCAATGCATATTCCCGGTGCGGTCGCTCAAACGTATCTAGCTTACCGAAGATATCAGCATTCAAGTCAATGACCATTGTGCTTATTGCACTCACAGTTAGGATTTCTCGCGCTGTGAGATTCGATCACGGCGCTGTGATTCTTACGTCGTCTCTAATGAATACTTCAAGGTTTTTGCACACCTAAGACTTTAATTGATTTGTACTAGTGCATCCTTCTTTGTCCTGCTGATATGTGCATTACCATACATTTCTGCATGTTGAATTTCACGCACCAGTTCCAGCTCCATCTGTGCAGTTACATGACGTCTTCTGGTAATATCTGGGAGTCTCTTTCATTTTTTATCCTCCCCCATAGTTTAAATTCATCTGTAAAGACTGACATTTGTGGGACTCCGCTATTAGGAAGCGCACATTCCGGACAGTAGACACCTGCCTGCCGATTTTCCGTGCCCAGCGTATTATCTGGGTCTCTTTTACCACCCTCCAAAGTTTACAATCATCTGCAAAGACCGCTATGCCTGATTTCACTTCCCGTACTAGGTCATTAGCTTAGACAATGAATAGGAGCGACCCAAAAAACTGACCCTTGTGGGGCCCCACTTTTAACACGCACCTATTATGAACAGTAGTCACTTGAAGTAAAATTTTATCTACGACCGCTTAATATATCCTCAAACCAGTTCGGAAGATTGCATCTTATACCTAAGTCTGATGTCTACTGTATGCGGCGCTTAGGTGATAACCTTTTAAGGTAAGACTAATGACGCGTGGGGCAAGACTCAAGCGCCGAGGATTGACTCTAGCAATTACTTCACTACCGTTCTGTGCGGATAGATTTCCCATTGTTGGCCTAATGACCAATCTCTTCCCTCTCACACACCTCATCAGTCCGCTTTTCCCACAAGATAGGGGGCAGTTTGAGGAAAACCTCACCATGAACATTCCCTGATTTTATCTTAACTTACTGTAGAAATCGAGGAACCAATCCCGGGCGAGGTCACAGAAGAGGACGCCTGATTGAACAGCAACTCGCTTCTCGTTTCCCTGTGACGTGTGCGGTTGGATCTTCTGGCGGCCTGCTCGTGTTTCACAGTTCCTCGTCTCTCTCTCTCTCTCTCTCTCTCCTTATACTTCCGTTGCCTTATAAACTTCTCGCTCCTTCAACGAGATCTTCTCATTTGGAACGTTGTTCCGCCCCCTTGCTTGATACAAAACTGGTGGCACTGGTTACTTCCTTATTCCCCACGAACAAGCTACCACTGAATTAGCCAGATTGCCCGTCAGCGCTGACGTAAGACAGCTTTGTCAAGCTCTTATGTGCGTCGAGGAAACAAGGTAATCTTCCACGGACACACTGCCCTGCGATTAGCCGGGATTGGTTGAGGAGCAGACAGAAATTGGTGCGAATGTGAAATTAGTCACGAGAGGTTTAGCTTTGCAACATGCGTCTGGAATTGAATTCATCCAACTAGATGATCTCTGACGGTACAAGCGAGAATGCAAGTTCAAGGAAGAAGAATATGCGATCGTTGGGACAAGAGCTTTATTTGCCTGACGTTTTGGAGTCCAAATCGAACCCATCCTCAGAGACAGTATGAGATACGCAGCAAATACGAAAAAAACCGCGAATCGCTTCGGACACGCACAAGTATTTCACAGCTCCTTAAGTTCTGTCTCAGGACGTACTTCACTTTTGACGGAACAATCTATGAGCAGGTGAAGGGAACACCAATGGGTTCACCGATCTCCGGACCGACCAAAATAATGGGCTCGGTAGGTGGAAGACGCCCTAGTCGTCATCGAACGGGATCAGGTGTTCACGTTAAAAGAACGTCTCAACAGCGTCTTTCCAGACATAAAATTTACGAGGGAGACCTCCCTCGACGTCCTCGTCTGTTGCAAAGGTTGTGGTGGCCTAAAGACCAAACTGTTCAGGAAAGCGACAAATACGATGCAAGTACTGAACTTCAACAGCAACCACTCAATCAGGCACATACGCAGTTGCGTAAGGACACTATATCGGCGTGTTGAGACGCACGGCAGTGAACCGGAAGACAAGGTTGCCGAAACACAATATCTTCGACGGTTGTTCAGAGAAAATGGCTACACGCGCAACCTCGTTTACTGATGGGTGCGCAAACGAGACGAGAGATATAATCGCACCGAACCGAAATATTGGTGAGTGATTCCATATGTCGAATACGTCTTGGAGGCCGTCTATCACCTAATCGCACCACTTGTGTTGCACACATACACACCGGAGGCCACCATTCGACGTCAGGGAATGAAACCAAAAGACCCACTGCCACGGTAAGAAACATCGGAAGTTGTTTATCGGATTTGCTGCAGTTGCAGGCAAATCAGGTACGTCAGAGAAACCGGAAGGCTGATTCTGACGCGAAGTGCCGAACACGTGGCAGCAGTGTGGTAAAAAGACGCCAATTCTCAAGTTGCGGCTCAGTCGGCGGGAGCCGGCCACATATTCAAGTTCGATGAAGCCGAAGTTCTTGCAAGAGGAGATAATCCGTGAGCCACCACTTGCATGAATCATGGTTTACAGGCCCCCAGTCTATCAACAAGTGCAATGACCTACCCAACACATATTTAGTGTTGAGACTCAGTTAAGTCGGTGCAATCGGCCACTCGGGGAGTGCTCACGCGAACGCATTTTTCAACGCCAGTGCCGGTAAGCAAATGGCTGAGCAATTATCACGCCAACCCCCAACAGGGGTGACGACATTTCAGCGGATAACGAACCGAATGCCGGCAATCAAACATTTAGCACACCAGAGCGCAGTCATCATCGAATTTGAAACCGAAACGTCAGACGATCGCAAGCGATCGCATCTACTTCCTCTCGAGATGATCTCAATCTCACCTGTTTCCTTCTCGGTTGCCAGCCATCTTTCCGATTCTGCTTTAGCCAACAGAGTGCAACATGCGCCCATGTAAGGAAGTAATCACAACTCGCCGATCGGTATTCACGAAGTTGGCAAGACTGATATGCGATTGGATGAGGGCTATTAAAGTAAGCTGCACTACTGAGTTGGCTCCTGCAGCGAGTGCAATTGCAGTCTGGGCATAAATGTCCTGATTGGTAGGCGCTGACTGTGCCTTCAGACGCGATTTATCCATTCAGACCAATAAGTGAGCAACTTGTGCGGTCACAATGCGGAAAACGTAGCGCTATTTCGCAATTGTTATAAGTGGTTACGTACTGCTCCCTGACGGCATCCCTACTGCGGTGGAAGCAAACATGGGTCACAGTGCTGCAGGGTGGACAAGTGGGGGAAGAGAGAGTCAATGAGGATGCTACCCGAGTGTAGTTTGGATGTGCGTGAATATGGGGTGCCAGCATTACCGTCAATCGAAGGAGTACAACAAGGCTAATACACTTGAAGAACGCACATTCTTCGTCCGTCCCACAAGCTTCGCATTGTTGCACCCGATTCGGTGCTACTGCACGCCTGAAAGTGTCGAAGAGGAGGTCAACGCCCAACCTAGCTTGACAGCTCCTCAGGACATGGAAGTGGTTCTGTGACCTTCGGTCTCCATTGCTGCCGCTGATTGTCACGCGTGACCTCATCGACGCTGGTTAGATCAGGTACGATCAAAACCGTACCAAGTACAAGTGCGTATTAGCGCGGGTTGCAATTTGGCGTACTCATCCACATTGCCGTGAACTTTGAATGGAACCGCTTTACTTTTTGCCGGCTATTCGTCATGCTTCTTACTGCTGCGCATGTGAGTATTCGAAGTGACCTCCCAATAGCACGAGCACCTCCGCATGGGCACCTCAGGCATACTTACTGCAGTTGCTCCTTCTAAAGCATAGTGCATAGCGTGATTGGAATATATTTCAGTCTGTAAATTCAATTTATCCCGAGTTTCATGTTGAACCCTGCCTGACAAGCGTTCAGCTGCCTTCGCTGACCCGAAAATCCCCCTCATCTGCCGTTTGGCATCGAGTCAATTTCGGTTAACAAACTGTGGGATCCCAGGTCCCACAGTTTTAGAAGCGAAATACCAAGTGTCATAATTTGCATATGATGCGAGCACATACTGATGCGATAGACGGAAGACGCTGGCAGATTAGCAACACCTAGTGCTGACGTAGCGCATTCATAAGCAGAAAAATTCAATGGGAAAATAGTCACAATCTTTTGGCAGCTGGACTATTGAGAAATTGACTCGATACAGGAATGTCGTAGTTGCAAACGAGGCAAATTTAAATACTAAAAAAGGAAACCAACGACCTACATTCCAGCCGCGGTTTACGGTGATTGGTTGAAACCCAGGGTGGGATCATTTACTGGTGGTGAACAATTACAGCACCTGTCATTTGATTTTACTTGACCATCTGTAAGTGTTGCACACAGAGGATTAGCTTCAGAAATGGTAAATTCAAACTATCACAGACACACAATAAGCCGCACCGAAAAAGCTAAATTTAACACTAACAGGTTAGTCCTGTTTTCGATCAAATCGTCCGCAAGACTCGATCTGCGTAATAAAAACCGGGGTTTCTATTTCCTACACACGCTAATAATTGAGTGAGGCTCATGCCAGATGACAGACGCAGGTTTTCGGTTGGTCATAGCTCACCTGACACTTGGCGATAGTTTCGCTTCATGTAAATACGCCAGTTTAGCTACATTGGGAAGTCAGCAAGGCAATAAGCGATGGCCATTATTGAGCTAAGGCAATGAGAAGACGTAAAACGGGCATTCTGTTCTGCCTTCAAAATGAAGTCTGACGCGCGCAGACGGTTGCAGAGCGAATGATGATGACCCAAGGGAGGATATTGGAGAAACGGACAGCAGCGACCGACACGCTGCTCACTAGTCTTCGGTGACTAGATAGTTAAAATTATCCACGAGTTATAAAAGGGATTTATTGGTTGCCAGCAACAGCGACCCCGATATGATTTCGGCTTTTCTGATTACTAAAAGCAACGAAGCAGCAACGAAACAATGGCTTCAACAAGCAAGCATTTTTATAGAGCATGGATAAAATCTTGTGTATTAAATGCGAAATAGTCGAAAATAAATGCGGGAAAAGTGAAGATCGCGGAGGACATCTGAAAAATGGTGATAAGTGGAGTATGAATTTGTACAACATCTTCGAAAAAGAGAGGAATATCAAGGTTCGTCTAGCATTTCAGTAAGGCCTTCGTCAGCTGGAGGTTCAACTTCCTGACCAGCTGCACCATGGAGAATGACGTTCTGTGCAGTGATGCATTGCATCCAATCATTGGATGATTTTCGGAAGGAAGTAAAGGCTCCGATGACACAGACACGGTCACCCTGGCCTAGACCCCTTATTCTGTTTATAAGTGGCTGGTCGAAAACGTGGATCCTGAATTAAAAAAACAGACCTCTTAGCGGCACAAAACCAGACCCTCATCACTGACACCTGCTATAAGACAAGGCTACCTTCGTAAAGCGTCTAAGAAACTTATACCGAAGATATCATCAATGCACAGTCGCAAATTCTTCAACAAATTCTTCCTGATATGAAAAACACGACCTGGAAAAGTGAACACGTAGCTTAATCATGAACAGTAGCCGGAAATAATGCACAATAATAGTGTCGTGCGTATGGCAGAAATATACAGCCATCACTTTTGCGAATACCGGTAATTGCGCTACAGAAAGTACGTGCTGAGCAGGACACCCAGAAATTCTTTTTGATTCGTTGATTGACATTTGTGCTGATGAGATAGGGCAGGATTAAGTAGTCACGTGCGAGATTTACAAAAGCAGAGTGACAAATGCGTGAATACCAGACAGGCTTTATGCAGAATTTTGCGTTTTTTTGAACACTAACTTTACAACAGAAACAATGGCGTCTTTGAACGCCAACTGGGCAAAAGCAGTAGTCACAGAGTTAAAAGTGGTCTGTACAAAATACTAGTTTGCAGAGCTGAGGTTGCGAAAAAATCCCCCTAAGGTGTGTATGAACTGGTAAAACTAAGAATTCATTACTCGAGATGTATTGTGCAGATGAACGGCGGGAACTGCCAAAACAATCACTTTTTCAGATGAGGGTGCGCTACATCTATCGAGGGAGCCGTAGGCTCATAGCTACTTTCCCGGACAGAAATCGCAGTAAGATGGGAGTAATAATAACAGATCTGATGATGCTTTTGCTTGTCAGCTGGAAACCGTATTAGAGATATAACCATGTCAACAGATTCTCTGTCCTTATTTTCAGCATGTTCTTCGAGGATAGCTGAGGAAACAGTATGAGCTTGGCCACTTCCTCCAGCGAGAGCGGCAGGAATTAAATGAATTGGAAACATTATAAACAACGTCAGTGATGCTGTCATGCAAAAGTTAAATAACGAGGCAGAAAGCGCGGTAATAGCTCACCAATTTGATGGTAAATATTTGCTCACGATTAAATTGAAACCTTAGAAGCTAATGATTCGTAATGACCGTAGTCGAAAAATAAAGACATCGGATAACGAACCTGTGATACACTAATTTCATGAGAAAACGATCAGCAGCACGGTAACGAGCACGAGTTAGTAGATTGAAAACCGCAAGCTCACGGTTGCCTTTCCAGGATTCGATTGTAACACCATTGGAGGCGACGCTGCCTAGCAGTGTGACCTGTAATTGGGAAAAACAGGTAGATGCATTAGTTAGTTAGTTAGTATTCTGGAAACTACGGTCTGCAGTAGTGATATAGCACCATATCGAGACTTTTCCACGTCGCCACCATAGTGCAATTTAGGACAAAAGTCGTAATTTATCGGTTATATCCACTGAGCTCGTCATGTTAAAAGCTCGTCTTGCGAAATGAATTTCCCATTTAAAATAATGCAAATATAATAAATCCGTTCAAGCTTCGAAACACACCAATATTACATTTTATGATGGAATTATAATACCTGTACTTATTATAATTTAGGACAAAATGCGTAATTACTCGGTCATGACCATCGTATCTTTGCCACAGATACTTGTTAAAAAGTTAACAGTTAAGAGTTGCTTCTAGGGGTAGAGCTGCTATGAGTGCTGCAGCTCCAAGCTCGAGTAACCACAGTTACCAACGAGGTATTTACCTCCGTACTCTATACCATATTATTTACAGTCACAGTTTGGGCGAGAATCTCCGGAAATTATCAAACTCCAGATAGCAGATTTAATAAACTAGTGTTGACGAGTTAAATAAAAGGAAACAGACAAAAAGGCTCGTATTCAAAAGAACTAACATGGTTAAGATCAACCGGAAAGGCCGGGGTTCCCTGAAATACCGTCCGATTATGGCTGATCACAGAACCCAAAGGAAAAAAGCGGCACCCACGACACAGCATTATTTAGTAGCGCTGAACAAACAGCTGCAGCTGAAGATCAACAGCAAGAGGAGTCAACAATACCACTCGCCTGAACTCAAAAATCTTAAAAATAAATAACCTCATTTAAACATCTCATCTACCCGGCAAGTCATCGTCTGGAATGGTTACATTGTTCACAGGAATTTTCATGCAAAATGTGGAAAAATCATGAAATATTACAAAGACAGATGACGGACTTTTACAGTTTTCCCTAATGTGAGTTTGCCACCTAGTCTGAGCAGCAAGATGGCTAAGTCGAAATGCAGAATTTCGTATAAAAGTACACAGGAATCTCGGTAAATGAATTTAGTCTATTCCAGCACCAAGCTCTTCGTGTTAAGCACTCGTCTTCAGAATATAATTTTACCAGTTAAAATAATGGAAATAGAATTAATCTGTTCGTTCCACGGAAACGTGCATATGGAATATTGTGATGTACTTATTATGTATATTGTATATTTTATATATTGTATATTTTGAAGGGTTACAGACATTGACCTTGATGACCCTATTAATGTCAAGTTATCATTGCATATTTACAATCAATATAAAATGGTGTACATTTAAAAAAAATTGAGTCAAAACATAACATACCTTGAAAGCGTTTGCACAGTTATAGGCGAAACATTGTGGAAAAAAGTAGGCACAGAAAGATTTTTTAAGGCTGGTTATAAGTAAACGTGTTGCGAGAGTCATATTTTGTCAAATATTATGCCATCAAGCCTTCATTTAAAATCAGAAATGCTGTCAGTGGTGACCGTCTCGCTTGGTAACGAGTTCCAAGGTCGTACCAGTCGATGACTGAAAAAAAGCTTTCTGAGGTTCAATCACGTGCGTTCGCTATTGACCCTGTAAGAATGACCACGAAGATGAGTTGTGCAGGCAAACTCGAAGAAATCCTCCGATCTCAGGGAGGAATCATGGCCCCAGATAATCCGTAATGTCCAGAGCAGGCTACACCGCAAGTGCCTGTAGGAAAGAGGAAATAAGTCAAGCTTTTTCAATTTGTTTTGGTACGGTAAAACCTTAAGACCTTCGACCATCTCCGTTGCTCTCCTTTGTACCTGTTCGAGGAGTTCAACATCTTGCTTCATCCATGGTATCCAGGCTGGTATTCCGTAATCTAAACGTGGTATTTGTTTACGGTTTTAACTTGTCCTTTACCTTATGTAGAGAGATTGTTGGCTTCAGACTTACGATTTGGAGGTGAGGAGGAGGAGCGGTGTTACAGTTTGGAAGGAGAATCCAGTTCTGAATCAGGCTGCCTCTCTCTTATGATGAATTTTTCCCCACTGAGAAATAATCGTGATTAACTAGCACTTGCTCCATTTTTGTACCGTTCAAAAGAAATTATTTGCTAACTTATTTTTATTGTTCGTTTAAGGATGTACCTGAAACGAGACAACATATTATCTTTAATCAAGTTCACACACAATGTAGGGCTTGCTTTTTCAGCGTGGGGATTTTCCAAGAGCACATTCAACTTTTCATTCGTTCCTTGCATGTCCCAAATCACACTGGAAGAGGTGGTATCGTCCCTTACATCCTTCTCATCTCCTGCTGAGAGCTGTTCTACCTCATCTTTATTGAGATCCTTATGGAGTTCCACGAATTCCTCAAGGGTCAGCTCAGCACCGCGCTCCAGCACTAACTCCTGTATATCAGCAGCATCCACTTCCAGGCCAAAACTGTGTCCCACAGCAAAAATAGTTTCCACATATAAATAAATAAATAAATAAATTGTATATTTAAGGCCCAGAGGGCCCCATCATTCCAAACTTAGTATCATGGTTTAAATAAATACAAAGTGGATAATTGCTGCACTATGTGAGCATCCATATGAACAGCAGAAATGAGTAGTATGGTAAACATATCCGATTCAAAAAGATTTGCCATTTATAAAAACAAAAAGTCAACAATCGTTGGCATATACGGTGAACTCGAAAAGAAGCAGTGAAAAACTCCTAGGGTTAAATCGGAGGCGGAGTTCGGCGAGCCGCCAATTTAAAAAAATAGGAGAAAAAACTGCTTCACTAAAAAAATTAATAGCTAAAATGCAATGGGATAGTATTGTGATGTTGCTGACTGCGTATGAGGGTTCGGGACGCTCCTTGTCGGGTGAGAGGTAAAATAGCAGTCAGAGCTACTGTTTATAAACACCAGTGGAGGTGAGAGGACGAACTCATCGTAGACAACATGGTCGAAACGAAGAGGGGACAGTAGAGGTCACGAGATCATCATCGAGATGCGACCTTGCTGACTGTATAGTCCATCACCAAAGAGGCGAAACCATCAGAACCCACTTTGATCATCAACAGATCCTGGAGACTATCATCAGGGTTGCAAATTCGAAGGAAAGTATCAAGGTTGTCAAGAGTTGGCAATGCATACAACGAGTGAGGTTGTCCACGAATGCAGATGTAGGATTGAAACCATCGAAGTCTCACTCAAGGACACCCTTAGGTCACAAGGTTTGCCACACATAATTTATTTTCCTCAGTGTTACTGCATCACAGGCCTTATATACCAAATGTAGGACACTAGGGATTTTGAAGTTCTCCTTCAAAAATTCAGTGAGGATCAGATCTGTAGTATCTATCAGATCAATACATCTCTTCAACACGGCCTTCATGCAGACCTTCTAAAAGTTGGCATTGACTTTCTGGTTCATGGGTTGGAGAAGTGGATTGGTGTTAAGAGAATAAAATTTGTCGTGATGAACCAATTTTATGGAAACAAACTATCTTGCCTCCGCAGAGGATGCACAGGAGCATTATCGAGCAAATATAATGCTTAAGTTGTAACCCTGCTAGCACCAGTCACGTCTGGCGTCGCCTTGCCGCTGCGGCCAGACATTGCGATCGGCGTGGCTAAAAATGTGGCGTTCAACACGATAGCAAAAAAACGCGTGAGCTGGCGTCCGTCTCGTTTATTTTCACCCCTTACGTCCTTGATTGTGTAGCCGCAGTGCAGACTTTTTAATTGCTGTCGATCGTATTTAATGTATCATATTGTACAACATACCTTAATAAGCGTTATATTCAGCAATAAGCAGTCCATATAGGTGCATAAGCGAATCCACAAAAAAGCACCTACGTAATCACTCGAAAAAGGGAAGCAGAAGACAATTTCAGAAAGGAATGCTTATGGAATATTTGCCAATGAAACAGTTTTTGAAAGAAATGTTAAACCATGCCGTCGTCAGTCAGGGTAATTTAAAGAAATTCTGAAGCAAAGAAGAGGAATCACTTCAACCGGCCATTGACGTTTCTTGCAGAAGAAATTAACTTTGGTTATACATACGTTATGTGACGAAAAACGTGTTATGCTTATAATACATAGCTTCAAATAGCAATTTTATTAACACGTAAATACATAAGACAAATAGCATGATTTCTATGGACGCTAAGGTTATGTTAATTAACATTTCCTTGAGTGGGGATAGTTCCGGGCACGCGCAGTCATTGGTGAAGACTACTGGTACCTGAATTCATGTAAACGATAATTCAAACAGCAATGTCTTACCTGATGGATGTTGCGCCTGCGTTTATATCGTCACCCGTACCCTTCAATTGACACATGGAACCATTTAATGGTTGTTCATCGTACTGCATAAATACTGCAGGTACTAAAATGGCCATTTTCCACAACGGACTTTGTGTCGGTCAATAAACAGAAAGTATACCTACCTTTGGGGATTCAAAACAGTGGACAGGCTCTGAATGACCACTTGTCCTTGGATTCACCAGTCCAGCAGAAGTCGTGGCAAATCGGCGGGGCTAATAGGACAGTCAGTAGATTGCGGATGAATTCTGCCTCATTTGGACCGCACACGACAGCCAGTTGTTTGATCTGAAAACGGTCAGATAAATAAACACGCATCTAGCCGCGCCTGCGAACCCCTTCTCTGTACTTAACTGACGAATGAAGTCGTCATAGGCTTCAATCGTGCGCAAGGGGAAATGCAGGGCAGAAGGTCTGACATTGGCGACATTGTGTTCTTCTCCACTTTACTTACAACATCTGTCAAAGTTACCTGCACCTGTCGCATATTGTTGTTCAGCGCAAGTAATTGTTGGGCCAGGAAGTTGAATTTTTTACTAAACAATTGCCAAGGAGATCTTTAACCACCTTACTCTTGAGTTTGTGCAGCTGACAAGGAGGCAGGTGCTGGCATTCCCATTAGCAATCTGAAGTAGTAATAATACATGTTGCTTACTGAATTGCTGATGTTGGCTGCTCTGGCGTGCTGCACGACGATAGAAATATATGTGACATGACATCGTCTCTCCTGGGCCTACAAAAATATTTGTAACAATTAGTCTCATTGTAGTTTTTTAGGTGGTGTTGGTCAAGCACCTGGCTGTCACTGGCAACTCAGTGGGTGTTCCTCGTCCTATGAGCCTGAAGTCAGTTTACGAATATTTCTGAAAGGAAATGTCTTGAAAAATAACTGAAGGTGAACATACCCGGTCCCTTTGCCCATGCCTTATTCATGTGGCTCTGAGCTAGAGAGGTCGTCGCTTCTTTCCGCTCTTCGCGATGCTTATCTGGACTTATGCAGTGTCAGGTCACTTTTCAGTACCCTTACTGTATACACTTTGGAGCCGTCTGGTGGCCGCTGGTTGTTCGCCAGCAGCATAGACAACTGATTGTGTTTTTTTGGGCCACATAACGCTGCCGACGTTTTGAAACCAGGTGGCAGCCACACCCGTCGCACATTTGTCATGAGCGACTTCCACAACGGAATACATTTGTGGCAAATTTATTCCTCAAAAGTGGTACTAGCAGGATAATTATAGTTTGAGGAAATGAGCAATGGGAAAATGAGTTCATTTTAAATTGGCGGTGTGCATCAGAGGAGTAAGCAAAAACTGTCCATCAATTAAAACTGCGAAGTATATACAAATGATATCACCGAATGCAGTAGTTAATGGAGTTACATCTCAAATGGTGCAATGTGGAAAATAGGTCCTGACAGTCACGAAAAGGGTGACATTGAATGTTTGTAGCCAACACCTTTGTCAGTTAGCACGGTCTATGTCCAAACAGTACGACATTATCGGGTGATTCAGTGGACAGAACATACCCTTTATGAAAAATAGCGGTGGATCGCTGGGGTAGTTTAAAAAGCCATGAAACTCCCTCATCACCGTCCAAAAACAATGGGTCTGTTGAGAATTTGGGCAGGCGTCTTTCAGAAAAAGCTTCTGTGCACCTGTGCGGCTACGTTAGTTGGATCCATGATGCTGTTACGAATATGCTGCAAAAAAATGATTTGAATGGAAATGCGGAAAAAAATGGTCCAGCACTCTGAAACGAGTGACATCCTCGTGTAGCTAAAGGAGTCAATGGACGTTATAAACAACATCACAAGGGTAATAAAAGGTGGGATAATCATAAACGAAGTTATTTAAAAGGAGACGAGACGCAACAGTTGAAAGAACGCATTCGTTGCCTCCCACCATGTCCACTCCCTGACCAACGTTTGTAGTAAGTTACACGCACCCAGGGAAACTGCCGAGCTTAGTTCGAGTATTTCCGATTCAGGTTCTTGGTGGACAACTGAAGACGTTGATGGAATGGAAGGTTCCTCCATGGCAGCATAATAAGCCTTCGTTTCACGCACAATCCGCTTGTACATGGTGCTCCGATGATATCCGCAATACGTTCGTTTCATAGGTTATAACTGTTTTCAATAAAAGCGATATATGAACGGATGAACGTGATTTATGAGAATCTTTGCGAAATTGGAAGCTATAATCGGCTAATAAACCCAATTCTACGATATTGATCTAAAATACCATTCTAATTGCATAACTATTACCAAAACGACATAAAGCATATGAAATAACCGCAGAATTACTTACCACTATGTCACAAGCGTTCGCTGGATGCGAGTACTCCTAAGCTAACCACAGCCGAAGAAGTGGTTTAATGGCGCCTAACTGCACAGTAAAACAAGGCGTCAAAATCAGTAAATATTGTGATATTATTCTCTTGAATATATAACGTTTATTGAGATTTTATTTGCAAATTACCATTAAATTATTTGCAATCTGCGTATTTGTATGTCAAAAGGCTAAAATAAACTGAAAATGCCTCCCGAAAACTTCTCAAAAGTAGGCGTGGACTTGCCCGCATCTGGCCTCGCTTGACCATGCCCCTTATGTGTGGCCACTTGCTGGCAGGGAACTGCTTCTTTTCAAGGTAACTGCACTCGGAGGGCCAAAAACGTCTTTCACTTATTCACTGAAGAATATCCACGTAACTCGGAACCTCGCATTGGATATCCGCAGTAAATTCAGTCGCATCTTGCGCACTTTGCACACCTTAAACACGCTGGGACTTTCTGAGTGGGAGACGAGCAGCGGCTTGATCTTGCAATCGTCACATGCGTTCGCGAAGAGCCTGAGGGTGTAGCGTCTGAGGAGGTCAAGGATAGCACGCATTGTGGAGTATATCACTGGGACCAGCTTTAGCCAGATAACGTCAGCAGAATCGATAAGCAATTCATCAGGCACACATGTATAGAAAGAGAGAAGAAGTTTATAACGTATGGGATATATGTTAACAGCAACAAATTATAGACAATAAAAGAGAATTATAAAGATACAATCGATTACTGGGGACCTGTGCAATCGATCCGTTTGGAGTGGGAGGTGGTCACGAATGATAAGTGAGATACCGGTGGGGAGTGCAGCGCTGCTGGCAAATGCGGGTAAGGGTCGTGGAGATGCTGACGGTCAGGGGTCTGCAAGACGATACGATAGCAGGAACGCGGGGGGTTGTCAGCGGTAGGGAGGGAAGGAACACCGGCAATCTTCACAGACTATCGATTACACCATTCCCATCCGGGATCCACGCGAAAAGTGTTCCCAGTCCATTCAAACAATTCTGTCGGAACGGTGGTCCGTTACAAGGGTAAACTGATCCTTCATCGGTGTTTAAGCTAGGCAAGTTTTTTCCTCTTGAATGATGCAGGTCACGTTCGTCAAATTCTTCCAAAAACTGGTCGCGTCACAATTAAAAACTTTTGGGGCAATAACTTGTCTCCACCAAGTGATACCGGAAATCTGGCACAAAATTACCGACAGCAGCCTTATCAGAGCTGGCATTCTTCTCATTTGCACAACACTATGGATACCGATTCTCTTCCAAAATTTCTCAAAACATCTCTGGTTTGCTTTAAATACCCTTTTATCTTCAGACGACGCTCCTGGTGCCTTCCATAAGTCAAAAACGTCTCTGAGGACATCAGCCACCTTCTCACACCACTCGGAGTTGGAGTCGCACACCAACTGAAGGCTACCGTTCGGCGTCAGGTAATGAGACCAAAAGACCAACTGCAACGGCAGGAAATATCAGCAATCCTTTATCGGAATTGGTGCAGTTGCGGGCAAAGCAACTACGTCGGAGAAACCAGTAGACTGCTTCGGTCGCGAATTGCCGAACACGTGGCAGGAGTGTGGTGAAATGACGCCAATTCTCAAGTCGTGGCTCATTCGGCTTGTACCGGCCACAAATTCAATTTTGATGAAGCCGAAATTCTCACGAGAGGAGATAAACGAGTGAGTCACCTCCCCAACCCACATTCGGTGTTGAGATTCAGTTTCACGAGAGCAATCGGCCCATCGGGGAGAGCTCATGCGAACGTATTTTCTAACGCCAGTGCTGGTGAGCCAAATGGCTGAGCAATCATCACGCCAGCCCCAACATGGCTAACAAAATTTCAGCTGATAACGACGGAATGCTGGCCATCAAAAAATTAGCACACCAGAGCGCAGTCATAATCGAATTTGAATCCGAAAAGTTAGGTGAATACATTTCTTGTCCAAGTGATCGCATCTACATCCTCTCGAGATGATCTCAATCTCACCTGTTTCCTTCTCAGTTACCAGCCATCTGTCCGATTCTGCTTTAGCCAACAGAGTGCAACATGCGCCCCCGTAAGGAAGTTATAAAAACCCACCAATCGGTATTCACGAAGTTGGCAAGACTGATATGGGAGTGGATGAGGGCTATTAAAGTAAGCTGCACTACTGAGTTGGCTCCTGCAGCGAGTGCAATTGCAGTCTGGGCATAAATGTCCTTATTGGTAGGCACTGACTGTGCCTTCAGACGCAATTTATCCATTCAGACCAATAAGTGAGCAACTTGTGTGTCACAATGCGGAAAACGTAACGCTTTTCCGCAATTGTTATAAGTGGTTACTTACTGCGCCCTGGCGGCATCCCTACTGCGATGCGGATGCCAGGCTGCTCATCTTGGTAGGCGTCCATCAGCATAGCAGAAAACATGAGACTGAACAGGGTGGGGGCCAGTACTTTGTCCTGCTTCACTCCGTCGGCCACTGCGAATGCTTCGAATATCGTCCCGTTGTCAGTGACGAGCGCCAGCATCCCATCATGAAGCTGACGCACCATTGGCGTGGACCGCACAGGACAGCCGAATTTCTGCATGACTTTTCACAGTCATTCGCGATTCACCGTGTCAAAGGCTTTTGTCAGATCCACGAAGCTAGTGTATAGGTGGGTTTGCATTTACTGACACTTCTCTTGTAGCTGACGGGAAGCGAAGAGCATGTCGGTTGTTCCGCGGTGTCGTCGGAAGCCACATCTGCTTTCCGGGAGCAGACGCTGCTCTAGATGACCATTCAGACGACTGTGAAGGAAACGGGCGAAGATCTTCCCGTCGACGTTGAGCAAAGAGGTATCTCTGTTGTTATCACAGAGTTGCCGGCTCCCTTTCCGTTAGTAGAGATGGACGATGGTTGCGTCTTTGAAATCTTGAGGACCTTTTCCTTAGCACCGCATCTCCTGGAGGAGTGTTGTGAGTTCTGCCATCAGCCAGGGACCGCCATGCTTGTAGATTTCCGGTGGGATTGCGTTGGATCCCGGTGCTTTACCGCTGGAACTCTGCTGCACGGCCCGAATGGTGTCTGGTAGGGAAGGCGGCAGATCCAGGTCATTGTTCGTGTCCACTTGAGGGAGCCGGTCAATGGCAGCATCGGAGATGGCTGATGAGCAATTAAGGACATTTCGGAAGTGCTCGGCCCAGCGCTTCAGAATTTGCGATTTCTCTGTCAGTAGTGTTGTGCCGTCAGAGCTGAGCAGCGGTGCGGTCCTCTTGATGCAAGGGTCGCAGATGGCCTTGATAACTTTGAAAACGCTCCGCATACCCCTGGATTTCCTCAGCCTTTCGGAATATGCAGGCTCCCTCACGTCCAGGTCCACCCCTCACTGCGACCAGTTTCGTAGCAAACAAGCGCACGGAACACCGTTCCAAATGAGAAGATCTCGCTGAAGGAGCCAGACGTTTATTAGGGAATGGAAGTACACAGAGAGAGAGAGAGATTGAATATCTCATGAAATGCTCACCGATATTGTGAAATAATATTTGAAATCAAAAAAATAACTAATGCCGGCAATTTGACTAACTGCCTTTCGACTGCCTGCCGAATAAATGCTTTTTGAACAATATCTAATTAAATATTATGAATTTTATTATTGATTTTCGATGCCTTAATAAATTCAAATTTATTTAAAATAAAATAGGTAGCAAAAATATTTTACACTCCTTTCCTAGCACATTTAGTCTCATAAAAAATTAGTATATGATGAAAGTATAGCTTTGGCTTTTCTTAATCTATACAATTGCGGGAAGATTTTGAGCCACCTCTACACTTTCACGGGGATGCAGGGTTTTGAAAATCCTTGACGTAAACATTTCATGTAAGGAAATCATGCGTTCTTCAAAGCCGTTTGGCAGATGTCATGCAAAGCCTTTAAATTTTGCCATACTGTGCGCATACTATTCACCTTATAAGTAGGTATGAAGTCTTATAAATGGAAATTTCATGGTCTAGGGAAATTGACTTAATAACAAGTTTTCAAACAAACGAGGGATACCATTTTTGTTATAATGGTTGAAGAAACCGTAAATTTCTGCCAAATTAGCACAAGAAAGGACATTTTTTTGTGCATATTCTGATAACTATATCTCAAAAAGAATTTCGTTCGAAAGGCGGCATGCAAATGTAAATGAATTATCCAGACATTATGCTGCTGTTTAAGTAATCACACTACGCTATTAAAGTTATCATTTCGAGACAAAATCTCATTTCTGAATTTGAGCTAGTGTGATAGAAAAATCAGTGGTAGACCAACTTTTATTTTGTAATTTATCTACCATTCTAGAATACTGTTAGGTTTTCTCTGAAGTTTACGAAATGGACTTCTTTAATATTGTTCAGACCTCTTGACTTGGCATAATTATGAACAACATAGTGCACAGACTGGCTTCATTTCAACGGTGGTCGCATTATTCGTGTGGCTGCAATTTTCCTTCCTTCCTAAATCAAGTTGAATTCGAGTATAGTTGCTATACTTCTGATTCAGATTGCTTACCGTGGTCCTAGTGAAGAAGGTTAAAATATGCCTATGGCCTGGGCTTAAAAAAAATTACACAGGGTTAGGTGGAAATTTGTTTATTTCTTCCACAGGTACCACGTCTTGAACTAACCTCCGTTACTGATAATGACCTTGGTAACACATGAGTCAGTCCCTAGGGTTGGGCCATACTGGAACGGAGAGGGCTATGGTTCTGACAAACATTCTCTTTACTAGCATGCCAAAATCACCTGCCATTTCCACAGGCTGTCGTTGAGGCGCATGTGTTCCAACAGGCCCATGTGGTGTTAAAATGTGCGGGAGCAGTGATGGCAGTGGAGGCGGGCCAGAAAACTGTATGTCAAAGTCCCAGGCACTGGTTCACCAGCCTTCGTCGATGGATTCACAGGTGATCGATCAGGCTGATTGCATTTTTTTGGCACAAGACATCACACATTTGCAAAACGGAATGTGTGCCATGCTACCACCTTAAATTTTGGGCATGAAATTCCATGAGTTAGTCAATCTACTGTATATACCTTATAAGTAGGTATGAAGTATTATAAATGAAACTTTCAGTGTCATTTCGAGACAAATCTCATTTCTGAACATCAGTTTATATGATAGAAAAAATATTGGTAGACCAACTTCTATTTTATACATTATCTTCCATTCTAGAATACTCTTAGGTTTCCCTGAAGTTTTCGAAATTGACTTATTTAATATTGATCAGACCTTTCGGTTTGGCATAATTATGAACATTATAGTGCACAGACTGGTGTCAGTTCAACGGTGGTGGCATTATTTGTGTGGCTGCAAATTGTCCTCCCTTCCTTAATCAAGTTGAATTCGAGTATAGTTGCTTTAATTCTGATTCAGAGTGCTTAACGTGGTCACACCGAAGAAAGGTCAAAAGATGCCTATGGCCTGGGCTAAAAAAATTACACAGGGTTAGGTGGAAATTTGTACTTTATCTACAACTGTAGAATACGCTTAGGTTTCCTCTGAAGTTTACGAAATGAATATTTGTAATATTTTTCAAACCTCTCGGCTTGGCATAATTATGAACAGCATAGTGCACAGACTGGTATCAGTTCAACGGTGCTGGCATTATTTGTGTGGCTGCAATTGTCCTCCCTTCCTTAATCAAGTTGAATTCGAGTATAGTTGCTTTAATCCTGATTCAGAGTGCTTACCGTGGTCACACCGAAGAAGGTCAAAAGATGCCAATGACCTGGGCTAAAAAAAGCACAAATTACACAGGGGTAGGTATAAATTCGCCTATTTCTTCCACAGGTACACATCTTACACCACCCTCCGTCCCTAGGGTTGGGTCAAACTGGAATGAAGAGGGCTATGGTTCTGTCAGAGGAGCGGTAAGGATGCCTTAAATGGTCCTACAATACAGAATGTCTTTGCGCGAAATTCCAAGAAAATTCTGTAGATGATCAAGGCACGTGTAAGGGTTATGTTAAGAGTATGGTAGAAGTTCGAGGTAAAGGTCAGAATTTGGGTAAGGGTCATGATTAGACTTAGGGTACAGGTTATTATTGTGTTTACGCTAGCAAGTTGGCTAAGGTTAGGGCTAGAATTAAGATAAATGTTGCTGTTTTGTTTGATTTTAGAGTAATTGTTTGCGTTAAGATACGGATTTGTTAACCCTTCCTGAAATTTACCCTAAAGCCAATTATTTTAGCTGTTGTCGTGTTGCGTGACAGCGTGCTTCCTAGATAAGAGAATGTTTCTACATTTTTGAGTTGAGCAGGGGTAGGTGGAAATTCGTCTATTTCTTCCACAGGTACCACGTCTTGAACTACCCTCCGTTACTGATAATGGCCTTGGTAGCACATGAGTCAGTCCCTAGGGTTGGGCCATACTGGAATGGTTCTGGTTCTGTCCGAGGAGTGGTAATGATGCCCTCAATGGTCATACAATACAGAATGTCTTTGCGGGAGTTAAGTAAAGGTAGGGTTTGTTTTATCTTAGACACGTGTTCGTTAACCCTTCCTGAAATTTACCGTAAGGCCAATTATTTTAGTGGTTCATAATCGCGTGTCCTGCTTAGGTGGCCACATAAAGCATCCCTACCATTTCATGCAGCATGTCAAACATTCTCTGTACTTGCAAGCCAAAATCTTCTCCCATTTAAAAAGTAGGTTCATCGTGGTTTTGTCCATCATATTCCACACAATATTGGGCATCTATCCACGCCTCCCAATGTCCAACCAACTGTAAGGTGAGGACTGCGTTACACCATCAGTTGGCAATTTTCTAGGTTACGACTTCCATGTCAAGCTTTGATTGGTTAAATGACCATTCAGCTATTCCTGCATTTTTGTAGCATAAATTCCCCAATGAGACGGATTTCGGCTACTAAAATTACAAAACCTAAGGAGAGCTCCGTCTTTCGCAGGGCAAGACTTAGTTAATCAGACACGCTTTGCTGACTATGTTTCAGATAGTAGATATATTTGTCTAGCTTAATGATTGCCGAACAATTGGACGTCCTCTTCCACGTTGTCGATTCCGGATCTAACAGTTTTCGTGCTATGCAGAATTCCGCGACGCATGAGACTCAGTTTTTTTTAAATTACATTCTTATGAACCCCAACATTTAATGGTTTATAAAACCGCAGACCCAATGTTAATCACTGCATACGGCACACGTTTACGTCAAGTTATTCAACAAGCACATAACGCAGCCCGGTCCTCGATATAAACCGCTGCGACACATCAAAAGACGAACCTCGAGCGTACATGTTCGGGACAACCCTTCCAAACTGGCGACTTAGTCTTACACTTCAACACTGTTCCACTCCACCCTAAGTTCCACCACCCCTGGCGAGGCCCTTCGTAATTTTAGACACTTTTTCCCCTGCCAAATTCCTGATTAGGGATGCGGTACAACCCCAGGCGACCCCATTTACAGCACAATTGGACTGTGAAGCATCATCCCCTGTATCAGCGCCTTATATCGAAGGTGAGAGTCAACATCCTAGTAACGGAAGGAAGAAGGACGCTATAAGTTGGCGACTTTCTATTTTATGACTTCAATGTCAAGCTTTGATTGGTTAAATGACCATTCTGCTATTCCTGCATTTGTCGGTATAAATTCCTTAATGCGTTGAATTTCTGCTACTAAAATTACAAAACCTAAGGAGAGCTCCGTCTTTCGGAGGGCAAGACTTAGTTAATCCGACACGCTTTGCTTACTATATTACGAATAGTAGATATATTTTTTAGTGTGATGATTACCGAACAATTGGAAAGCCTCTTCCACGTGGTCTCTTCTGAGACTTACAGTTTCCGTGTTATGTAGAGTTCCGCGACGTATAAGACTCCTTTTTTAAATTACATCCTTCCAAACCACAAAATTTAATGGTTTAAAAAACTGGGTGGTTTATTGCCGGAACACACCCTACAAGTCTACCCAATCCAATCCGTAGAAGGCGTTTTCAATAAGACAAATCATACATTTGTTAAGCTTCATATATTCTTCAAAAATTGCCACTTTTAGCATATTTTAACAACTTGCAACCACACAGCTCTGCAGGTCCTCTTGGCGCCCTCCCAGACCCTTCTGCCAACCTCGACAGCAACTCAGGTTATTGTCTTCAGGGGAATACTCGCGACGCATGATACTCAGTTGTTTTTAAATAAAATTCTGCCGAACCCCAACATTTAATGGTTTATAATACCGCAGTCCCAATGTTAACCCCTGAATATGGCACACGTCTACGTCAAGTTATTCAACAAGCACATAACGCAGCCCGGTCCTCGATACAAACCGCTGCGACACATCAAAAGACGAACCTCCAGCGTACATGTTCGGGACAACCATTCCAAACTGGCGACTTAGTCTTATACTTCAACACTGTTCCACTCTACTCTAAGTTCCACCACCCCTGGCGAGGCTCCTTTGTAATTTTAGAAACTTTTTCCTCTGCCAAATTCCTGATTAGGGATGCGGTACAACCCCAGGCGACCACATTTACAGCTCACGTTTCCAAACTCAAAGCATACCGCGGTCGACTTCCCCCATGTTCACCTGACACACTACCCATATTACCCAGCGATCAAGTCCCCCCTGTAGCTGTTGAGGTAGTTATACCAGCATCTACTGTCGATGTAAGCACTGAGGACAGTTCCCGAACTAACGAGGGGGCAATGAACCGTACAGGTTAGGCAGAAACCGGCAAGGTGTTTAAAAAATCACTTTCACTTTCGTTTTCCTTTTCGATCCCCTATCTCAGCGGCCGTGGTGGTAGTCGAGTCCCCGCAGTTCAACAACCTACATCCTTCGAAGGATCAATCATCCGACAATATCCCCTTCTCCCTGTAAAATCTTCTGAAACGGTGAAGTCAAACTTTTGTATTACCTATCGCTATTGAATTCTTTTTCAGATATCGTATATCATTATTAATTTTCTACATTTCATTGACTACGTATTCTCGCGAATAAACCATCATCTACTATCTACATTATCTAATTCGCCCTAGAACTCGGTCGCTTAGCAGCTTTTGCTTTCCCAAACCTAGCACAGGTCGATTGAGATGAACTCACACTACACCATTTTGCCACAAACATTTTCTTCTTACACCCACCACCAAGTCTGGCGGCATCAATCCGTCAATGCAAGAGATACGACGATTTTCAGGCGCAAACAGACGCACAGAACAGTCCTATCAACAGAAACACTCTAATTGACGTACCAGCCTGACAAACTCGTCAACTGCCAGTCCGGTTCCCGAACTACCGCCCGGGTTGTCAATATTGTGCCACCTTCGGATCCCGAACCCGTCACTGCGGCCACAACTCCAACTGTAAGTATAGATATGTTATCCCTTTTTGCGCCCAGATTACCTAAATATTTCCACCACTTACCGTAGATATTGACCACGCGGGATATAATAAACGAGCACTCATTGAGTTGGGAGATAATGTTTCAGTCGTAAAGACCTCTACGATCCATCCATCGATATACACGATGGCAATCAGACCTTACACTAGACCGAACCCTGAGACTGCCAATAAGACCCCGATGACAATCACGGGTAAGGTACAGTTGTCGGTGCGGTTCGGCTCTACAATGATCCAACACGGCTTCTTAGTCACCCCCAACCTTGATTGGGATTTCCTACAAGGGGGCGATTTCATCTCCATAGCAGACTGCATTATACACGTCAAAGACCGAAAGTTAAGCCTAAGAACTGCTCTGACCCCAATAATATCTATGAAGCGGTGCTTGCAACAGTAACGTTCCATCCAACAAGTATTGCGAACTGTTTTCCCAATTTTTTTATGTAGACCCCCACGATCTGACAGAACTCAAGTCTATTTTACAAGCATTCCCCGAATTGTTAGCCTGGGCACCTTCAGAAATCGGACGCACAAATTTAACGCGTCATGTGATCGATACAGGTTCCGCCAAACCACTGTGGCAACCACCCCGCAGCATCCCCATTCATTATAAAGGTCAGTTCGAGAAGCTGTTAGCGAACTATTGAACGCAGACATTATCCGCCCCTCATCTTCGCCATGGGCATCACCCATTACCCGCGTCCCCAAGAAAGACGGTAAACTACGGTTGTGCATCGACTAGCGGCGGCTAAACGCGGTAACCGCGCGTGACTCTTTTCCGTTACCCCGTATCGATGATATACTAGACGCCCCGGGAAGCTCAAGATGGTTTACAACCTTGGATCTCAAGTCCGGATAATGGCCGGTTGAAATAGACCCCTGGGTTCGACACAAAACTGCGTTCACGGTACCCTGAGGCCTTTCTGAGTTCCAGACACTCCCTTTCGGATTATGTTACTCTGCCGCGACGTTCCAACGCCTCATGCAACAGGCCCTCCGGCATCTATTCCCCCTCACTTGTCTCATCTACTTAGTCGATATTATCATTTTCGGCCGCACTATACGCGAACACAACGCTAACCTAAACCTAATCCTCACAGCTCTCAGAGATGCGGGTCTGACACTAAGCCCTAGCAAATGCGTGTTTTTAAGACCAGAAGTTAGCTTCCTGGGCTATCGGGTATCACCAGGAGAGATTGCTACAATCCTCAAAAAGATAAACCAAATTTAAAACTGGCCAACATCGCTGAACCAGACGCAAGTGAAGAGCTTCGTCGGTTTAGCGTCATACTACCGCCGATTCATCTGCAGTTTTCGCATGTATAGCCTCACCCTCCATAAACTGACAGAGAAAGTCAGAACATTTTAGTGGATCTCTGAATGCGACTAGGCTTTCCGTACACTTAAATAAGCACTCTGTTCAGCAACAGTCCTTACGTTACCTAATACAGAAACCGACGCTCCACCTTTCATAATAGACATTGACGCTAGTGGTTTCGGAATGGGAGCCGTCCTCTCCCAGACAGATAATCATGGATTAGAACACCCCATCTGCTTCCCCAGTCACACGAAGACGCAACGAAACTACTGTACGTTACGACGGGAATTGCTGGCTATAGTTACGTTCGTTCAAAATTTTTAGCACTTCCTCAGAGGCACGCGCTTCCTGCTACGCACCGACCACTGGGCACTCAAATGGCTACAGTCGTTAAGAGATCCACTGGACCAGTTAGTCCGTTGGCAGGAAATCCTACAAGACTTCGACTTTGAATGCCAATACCACCCAGGTTCAAAGCATACGAATGAAGACGCTTTGTCCCGCCTAGGGTCTAAAACACAACCTAACGATGCATCTTCAGAACCCATTAGTGAACGCAATCAGTATCGACGAACAGACACGAGATTTCTGGTCTTCAGCCCAACAGGCAGACCCAGACACGTCCGTTTTACATTCTACAGGGTAGGAATAAGCCAAAGTCGCAAGAGATGCTCGGTTCCAACCAAGGCGCAAGACTCCTCCATAATCATTGGCCAAACCTTACACTAGAACACGACATCCTGTTTTACCGCGAACAACACACAAAACGGTAACGTCCCGTAGTACCTGGCTCGCTTGTGGAAAGTGTATGGACAAACCTCCCCAAGGAGTTAGGACACAGAGAACAGAAACAAACAGAGCTGGCAGCCCAAACGCGGTTCTGGTGGCCACAAATTCGGTTATCGGTTTCACAATTTTGTCAATCCTGCAACCCGTGTGCTACATTCAAATCCCCTATCCCATCCCCGAGGGCACCCATGCAACCGATGATAACTGGCTTTCCGGGCGAACGTGTCGGCCTACACATTATCGGAGCTCTGCCAATACCTGTACGGGGTAACGAGTATATATTAGTCATGATAGACTATTTCACTAAATGCGTCGAAGCGATACCCTTGTTGCACCAAGACGCCCAATCCGCGGCAAATGCCATAACCCGCAAATGTGTTAGCCGTTGGGGCACACCCCTGGCATTCCATTCCGATTGCGGATCTGATTTCGACTCCCGGTTATTTCTAGATGTTTATAAAATACTAGATGTCCACAATGCTTGCACAGCACCCTACCACCCTGACGGACATGGGTTAGTCGAGAGAACCAACTGCACGAGAAGCTCATGAACACGATTGGGATATCCACCTTCCGTTCTGCTTACTAGCTTACCGCGGTTCAATACACTCCACTTCCGGCTTTACACCGCATTTCTTGAACACAGGTCACGACTTACGCCTTCCAAGTGATTAAACTCATCCTCTACAAACCGCAGACCCAATTTTAACCACTGAATACGGCACACGCCTACGTTAAGTTATTCAACAAGCACATAACGCAGCCCGGTCCTCGATACAAAACCGCTGTGATACATCAAAAGACGAACCACGAGCGAAAAATGTTCGGGAAAACCCTTCCGAACTGGCGACTTAGTCTTACACTTCAACACTGTTCCACTCCGCGGCAGAGCCTCTAACTTCCACCAACACTGGCGAGGCCCGTTCGTAATTTTAGACACTTTTTTTCCCTGTCAAATTCCTGATTAGGGATGCGGTACAACCCCAGGCGACCCAATTTACAGCCCACGTTTCCAACCTCAAACCATACTGCGGTCGATTTCCCCATGTTCACCTGACACACTATCCATATTAACCCAGCGTTCAAGTCCCCCTGTAGCTGTTGAAGTAGTTATACAAGCACCTACTGTCGATGTAAGCACTGAGGACAGTTCCCAAACTTACGAGGGGGGCAATGAACCGTACAGGTTAGGCGGAAACGGGCGGGGTATTTAAAAAATCACTTTCACTTTCGTTTTCCTTTTCGATCCCCCATCTCAGCGGCCGTGGCGGTAGTCGAGTCCCCGCAGTTCAACAACCTGCATCCTTCGAAGGAGCAATCGTCCGACAATATCCCCTTCTCGCTGTAAAGTCTTCTGATTTGGTGAAATCAAACTTTTGTATATCCTATTGCTATTGAATTCTTGCTCAGATATGGTTTATCATTATTCGTTTTCTACATTTCATCAACTACGTCTTCTTGTGAATAAACAATCATCTACGCTCTACGTTATCGACGTCAATGAGTCTTGATATGAATGAATCACAACAGCAAGACAAATCCAAGACGGTTGAATCTATTACAGAGCCTGCACTATTGAACTGCGAAGCATCATCCCCTGTATCAGCGCGTATAGCGAAGGTGAGAGTCGACGTCCTAGTGACGGAAGGAAGATGGACGTTATAAGTTGGTGACTTTCTAATTTATGACTTCAATGTAAAGCTTTGATTGGTTAAATTACCATTCCGCTATTCCTGCATTTGTCGTTTTAAATTCCTCAATGCGTAGGATATCTGCTACTTAAATTGCAACGCAGCCCACGACATGTTGGGACGTACGTAAGTTGAAATCTTTAGCGATAGGTTTTGGAATTCATGGGTCTCCTGAAATGATGAATTTTTTAAGGGAAAACGGATGGACCAAAGGGGCGTTTCCCTACGCCAAGATAAAATCATAGTCACTGACTGACGGAGTCTTTCATGCTGCACTGATCTTTTTTTCGCTTCTCTTATCATCGATGGGCACAAATACGTAATCGAATTGAAAATCCAAGTTGCCGCATTCGATGGCTATACGCTGCGGCCGTCAATGGGACGCTGACTCTCTCGGCGTCTCTAGTAATTCTGACCTCTTGTGAGAATTACTGACGTAAAGCGCGGTTGTTGTCCTGAACCAAAACAGGAATCATGTAAGCTTCTTAAATGCAGTGGTTCTTCCGAGCCTTGACCAAATTAAATTTCGACAGCTTGCATGCATGCATGGCTCAAGCACACGTTAGAATGAATATAATACCACCTTAGGCGAGGCATTCATACCTTATACCTGGTGACGATTCATCATATTGTTCCACTAAGGCTCGGTTCATGTCTTGACCAGGAGTGCCATGTCCGAGATTATCCAGCTCCAATGGCCAAACTTCTCCCTCATGCGTGATCAACTGATATCACTCCATAACGGTAGTTCTTAGGAATATTCCAGAAACCAAGATTGTAGAGTGCGTACACATCTGGCCATATCAGACACACCCACTAATGAGATGACCTTTCGGATGGCCCTTATCGGAAACAAACTCTATGAACCAATACAATGACGTTTCATACGACACGAATCGCTCATCAATGGATGGCTGACTGAATGATGCTCTCCATCTATTTTCCCTCAATATCTTGCTTTGTTTATTTGATTATAGTTGTATGTCCGTACCATTGACCTGCTGGTTTGTCAATGTCACTTTGTATTACGACACTTGTTGTTAAAGATTTTTGCAGCCATGTAGTTAACAGGAAAGTTCAGTTTTGACCTAAAATTAAATATTCTCGTTTGGGGCATAGAATATGAAAACTGTAAGATGATTGTTCATACAGTATGCCAAAAAGCCGCTTTAGTGGCTCAACCAATTCGTGTTGATATTCCCGCTGTCGAGATTTAATCTGCGCTGTCTCTCGCAAAGTGGTCGTCTCCGATGCGCGTGTCAGGCATCGGAATACGATAGAACCCATCCACAATAAACGCCTCCCTACAGCGTGCGGCTAAAGCTACCGTAATTGCGATCACGAACAGAGTCTACTGTCCTCCATCGCAGCGGTCAGCATATCACGAACTGCGCGGTACATTGACGCTTATTGGCTCCTCGGGCTATCCGCTTGTCTGCAGTCGCCAGAAAAAGCTCTCCAGACCCAACTAGATGATGAGGAGCCCCCGCTGCTAAGGGCCGAGGCCCTGGTCCTAGCGCGGAATTCGCTGAAACAATTTGGCGTCATCAGACCTTATGTTCCAAGAACCGTTGGAGGCTTAAGTCGCGCCATCAAAGCGAAGGTCCGGAAGGTCAGGAGATTTGGCAAATAGGTCTGGCGGAGACCCGGCAGGGCACTGGAATGGCACAAGAAGAGGGAATAAAATAAGCAGAAGTAAGGCGTTTGTCACCAAAGATACCATTCGGAAATTTGGAAAATATGAAAAATAAAAAGGTTCATGAGTTTAATTTTATAGAGAAGGAATATCAACGCTTCCTTGCATTTTTCTTTGAATTGCCGTACAACAGGAAATGGGTAATCCGACGGGGTTCAAAAGCAAGTTCTATTGCGAGGCAGATTTCAGGCATGTGGGTGCACGTAATCTCTTTTTTCAATTTGGCAATTGTCAGACTTCGTTGGAGTTCGAAACTATGACAGCAAGTGAACGGCTTTAGTGGAGTTGTCAAATTATCGATCGGACTGCTATTTCGCAATCATTCGCGCCCAACGAAAATCAAAAGCCTTGCAGAATACAAGTGCCACGTCTGCTTTTCCAAGCACAGGGATCATTAACATCGCAGATCCTGAACACACAGCAGGAAACCACCACATCACTCGGATAATTTAAAAAACCGATAAGGAACTAATTGAGTAAATAACTGTCTGATTCGCCTTATTGTAGGAGCGTTTATTTAGAAAAAAATATTTCACGGATTAGATGGGTTATCATCGTAGAGTGCAATATAGCACTAAAGCCCCAAGTTTACCAAGTCAACAAATGTCGGGGTTAAGGAGAACTGGATTTTCAAAATGTGATTCATCCATCGTGGACTCCAAAAAACACGGAAAATGGGATTCCTTGAAGCGACACCGTGGAAAATGACTTCCAATTGTTTGGTAATCATCATGCTAAACCAATAAATCTACCAACCACGACGCAACAAGCAAAGCGTGTCTGGTTAATAAGTTCTTATATAGGAGTAAAATGGCAAACAATTAAATAATGCAACGATGATGTGCTCTGCTAAATTGACGCGCATCTGTGCTCGATGACAAATATAAGCACGTCAAGCCAACAGGTGCAAAGACGTTTCAAGTGGTAATGGTCTCAAAGCTCTAGCTACGCAAATGTACACAGTCATCTCTCAGCCAATCGAAAGACTATGTAATGAGTCCCATTTATTACCAATTGTAGGGGCACTTAGTGAAATACATATGGGTAAAGATCTAATTTGTCAGTGCAACCAGCAAAACCATAGCAGTGCTCCCGGGTAAAGCGCGACTGGTGAAATGAAGCACAGGGTGAGAGCGATGACGACAGACCAAGTGCTCCAGGAAAAGTATAATGAAAACAGCGGTAAAATCGCGAATGTTTTTTCAGTACTCCAAAGAGGCCTTGGAAAAGGATGGCCACATGATACGTAGAATAAATATTCTGCGGCATGCATTTTCGAGAAGCTGCCTCCTAGTGTCGGCCCGTGAGGCATTCAACGAGAAGAGATCGCGGACCAGCCGCTGACCACGAATGGGCGGCCCTCTCAAACATTGAACCTCCGCACCACAGAGGGTATTCTTTGACATGTGCGCTGGAGGCGCAGTTGGCTCACAACTTGATTACGCAAACATCCAACCGAAATAGATGTGCATGTGTGGACGACTGACCCGTTCCTTGCTGCATAATGCCAGTCATTAATCTAGGGGTACTTCTCTGTCTTGCAGTGCTTGCGCTCTCGGTGGTAAGAGAAGGAGGACAGCTACTGTGCTGGAGGATGGGACGGACAGCGAGGAGGTGCTGCAGAGAGGCGGCCCAGCTTATGCCCAATCAACGCTAAAGCTCAAAGTATAACTGAACCTCACAGCTTATGCATCTTCCAAGACATTTAATTCAATATGGATGTGAATGGCCATTGGAAATAAAGTTATAATTTTAGAACTAATACTTGGTTGAGAGAACTGGCTTACATCAGTCAGCAGTAGACACACACACACACACGACGACAGGTCGCTGTCGATTTCGACGAGGTCTATCGAACGCTCCACAGAAGGGTGATGCAGGGAGGTTGACATGCGCGTGATTTAGTTTGAAGTGATAGTAGACTTGCGCTGCATCTACCGCACTCTCTCATCCTCCCGCACCTAAGCCCGTTGTCATGAGAGAGTCATGAAGACCGGTGATAAGAGAGGGGGCAAGTGGCTGGCGTGGCCAGAGCCGCCCCTGGGCGAACCACCACACCTGGCTCAGATCCTACGTAGTGGTACTGCCATAAAGGCCACATTAAGAAGGAACCATTGCAGACTGACTCTCAGTCCGCAGTCTGCCACTACACACAAAACACACATTGGGCTGACTACGCGGTCCGAGTTATCCCGTCAGTTGGCAACCTTCCAAGCCACGGCTTTTAGCACACCATGATAGTTTTAAGCGCGTCAGAATGTTGATAGTGAGGAACATGCGCTGAGCTTCCGACCTCACTCTCTCCCCAACCCCCACCATCAGACACTGTCCGAGCCAGTCAGTTGCCTGATGTGGGAGTGAGTGCACTGGCTGACGGATCGGCGTACCCATCTTCAGGCGCCAAGGCACGGCCTGGCCCCCTTAACGCACACACCAGGATTAACTAAATCACGTGATATGGAAAAGCCATCGCCGTCTGACTCCCAGTCCACTGGTCAGCCACTCGACACACACAGCACATTCACTGGGCCGACGGCGTGGTCTGGTGTCAGCGTCAGATTGTCAACCTTTCAGGCAACGGTTTCTAGGACACTGTGATATTCTCAGGTACGTGATGATGGTGAGTGTCTTATCTATGAATTAGTGTAGGTAGTGTGTGCTGATGCGGCCGAGCCTCCAGTGGTTAACCGCAGGTTGTCGTGGAGGCCCATGTGTCCTAATAGACCCATGCGATTAGTTAATTTTCAAGGACCGTGAGGGCAGTGAAGGCAGTGATCTTTGCTGTGTTGGTGCTCCAGGCACTGGTTCACCAGCCTCCGTGCGATGGATTCGCAGGTGACCGGTCAGGCCGATGCGTGAGGTAAATGTGCGGTCGCAATGAGGACAGTTTAGGTGAGAGTCCCCATCGCTGATGGTGGTGGGGTTGGTGTTGGCGGTGTTGGTCCGGGGCGCTGGTGACTTTCGTGGCACATGACAACCATTTTGGCTGTAGTGATTGTTAATCCAAAATTGGCGCAGTCTGTGGCGAAGAGGTCCATGCTCCTTTGCATGTCCTCTTCCGCCACGGTGTTAAGGGCGCAGTCGTCCGCGAAGGGCAAGTAATGGTCTGTAGACGTGAACACGTGCGTTAAAGCATGCATACGCCGACTGTTGAGAAGGTGTCCGTCAGTTCTGTAGGCAATGCGGATCCCAGGCTGCTCATCACGGTAGGCGTGCATCAGCAAGTCACTGCGAATGCTTCGGATAACCTCCGGTTGTCAGTGACGCGCACCGTCATCCCGTCATAAAGCTGTTGCACCATGTGCTTGAACCACTCAGGACAGCCGAATTTCTTTTTTTTTTAAATAGAATCCTTCCGAAGCCCAAAATTTAAGGGTTTGAAAAACTGGGTGGTTAATTGCTGAAAAATACAACTTACAAGTCTACCCAATCAAATCAGTAAAAGGCGTTTTCAACAAGACAAATCATACATTTTTTAGCTTCATATATTCTTCAAAATTTGCTACTATTAGACACAGTTCGTCTATTTTCCTCTTTATCCTTTTTCTTTGGCCATTGCAGTGGGATGTCGACATGCTGCCACACAGCTCTGCCGGTCCTCTTGGTGCCCTCCCAGACCCTTCTGCCAAACTCTCTGACGGCTCGTACTACAGCACGCACAACTGGCTTCAGTGAAAGCCGCTCTGGTGCCAGGGCCTCGTCTTCGAGCACCGGCACTTTCGCTTCCACGATATTCTCCTCTTCGTCCTCCTTCAACAGCTGAACCAGAAGAGATTCCTCTGGTGGCTGAAGAGATGCCGCTACAGCTACTAGACCAAGCAGACAAAGAAGCGTCCACGAGACACGCATCCTGTGATGTTCTGACTGCTGATCGGGCAGGTTTTCATAATGCGACCGGAGGACTGTGGACAATGACGTTCTTGATCGCAACGTACGGTAGCGTGGGCCGCACGCTGTATGAAGGCGTTTGTTTACACGGTTCTGACGTAGTCGAATACCTGAGGCCATCATGCTCTGTGAAGTTAATGTTATAGTCGTGTCTTGCGGGACTAGCATCGATCCAATGCTAACAGTTACTGATTGCGGCAAAGTAGACTTCAAAGGGTTGAGAACTTGAGAGAGCTCTTTGACCATGATTAAAGAGGAACCGTTTCCCCTTTTCACGTAACATCCTAGCCGTCTTAAGCCCAAATCGAGTTTTACTCATTAAAAGACTGTCTTTCGCCTTCCAATTAGTGTCTGATAAATAAATCAAATTTCCCCATATGTATTAGTGGTCAATCGGTGGAGCCCATCAGTTCAGCTAGTTGGCCATCAATAGCTGATTTGTGTACTATGTTTAGACACACAACTTCCTCTTATCCGTTTAAGGAGTCTCTATCCTACCAAACTCCCCATCTCAAAAACTGGTTCGCTCTCCTTTGTCCAAATGTTCACGCCTCCCAGCGTTTGGGTTACTTGACGTTAGTTGGAAGCAACATCAGTGGTTCACGCATGAGGTGCAAGTGTTTTCTTTAGGGTTGAATTTTCTCCGTTAAAGCAGGACTGCTTTATCCCTTCAGTGTTGGACACCTGGTGAGTTGAAGCTGATTCAAGAAGATTCAGGCCTCAATTGAGGAAGACAGTTTACGACAATCTAGTCAAGGTTGCCAGTTTCCACACTTCATCCTCCGCACGGGATCTGAGATGGTAATTTACGCCAAAACTGCAGATTATCGAAAGCATGATCAGCTCCTTTACATAAATAACTGCATCTTGCATGAACGAGCACCTCGGTACCTAACTGACCTGGTCGACCGCACACACTTGTGGTCGAATTAAGCACATTAAAAGTAATCTAATGTTTCAGATAGAAGACGTAAGTTGAAAATCTACTCTGCAATTTCAGTCTTAAATATAACTGAAGGCATGTATAACGATTTGCCATTTGCCCCAGAAAAGAGCTGATCTTAAATGAAACTAACGTGAAAATATTCCTTTCGTGATAAGTAGCGTACTTAGCACCAAGCTTTGTTATGCACGTACAAAAACTTGCAAGGTTAATATATATATTAGAAATGTCGGCATAAGACTGGAATAGACACACTTTGCCATATCGCAGGCGAGGTTGAGTTTATTAAATTTCCTCTGTATTCCGCGCCTAGACCAAATAAAATTTAGATTAATTGCATTCGTGTCTCGAGCACACGGTAGAACGAATCTAGTGCAACCTTCGACGCAGCATCCATACCTGCTACCTGGCGATGATTTGCCATATTTCACCCCGAAGACTCGGTACTTGTCTTGACCTGAAGTGTTGCAAACAGAGAGGTAAGGTTAATCCTGCCTTGTCCGAGAGTATTCAGCTCCAACGACCGCACTTGTCCCTCATGCGTGATCAACTGATATCATGCCTAACGGTAGTTCGTAAGAATATTCCAGAAACACAGACGGTAGGGGGCGTGTATAACTGGTCATAACAGATCCAACTCGCTTATGAGATGACAATTCTGTTGGACAGTGTCCAATAGCTTTTCTTTGATGGTTTGAGCTAGTCATGCTACGTTGAGCCTTTTTCACTCCTCTGCCTATTGATGTGCATGTCTGTGGCACGTGTTGGGTAGAAGCTCATTCCGTGCACAATGATGCTTAGTCTGCCGCCAGACGCACAGTGATAGCATGTTCTTGGAGAAGTTACGAAACATGTGATATTTGTAACTTCCTGAGGATAAAGGTTGGACTCTTCCCATCACGCTGGCTGCTCCTTAGAAATGTTAAGCCTCGTGATCTGGAAAGGTGCCAGTTGACTAGATAAATCTGTTCTCCTTAGTGAGACAGTCGGAGGCGATGCGACTCCAGGTTTGACATAAATCCCGACTCCAACAGAAACGCAGACTAGTCCCACCCTGTGCGTTGTTGCCTCTCCCAGCTCAGTTTAATTCTTTCAGGTTTTCTAGGCAGAGCAGTGACCTCTATTGTTACTACCTGCAAGTGGCGAAGAACTGAAGACTACTGAATAAAAGTTATTTAGACGACTAGGGCTAATCTCTCAGCATGTTGAATCTTCTGACCCAATAGGAAAAAACTCGGCGGCCTCAATGGGATTCAAACCGATGATAGCAGTTAGGTAACTTAAGCGAACTGTAATTGACCTCGCAATTCGCTTCATAGTGAACAGTAAATATCCAGTGAGTGCTAAAACGTGATCTGGCGTCACGTGCTTGCGGTCAGTGGCGCATGCACGGGGAAGACATGGATGCTATTGTGCTAGATGCTATAGACTTATTCACGCGAAGGTCGTCGATACCGCGCCCGTACCGTTTGGTTGTCGCATACAAAAGTCGGGCTTTGTTAATATGAAGATATAAACACCGACTTGGCTTTCAGTTCGGTGTTCGATCCTGACTGCTCAAGCATTTTTTACCGCACCGTATGTCAATTCTGTGCACGAAGGTGCTTCATCCATTCCCTTTCAAGTGAATTGCACGTGCGTGGTGTTTAGGGACCACGTCGTGTTTGCGGCATGTGGAAACGAGGTCACTATTCATGATAAACCCTGTGCCCATTTGCGACACCAGACTGGTTCTTGGGAGTTTCTTCAGGGACTGTGGACAACGTCTCATCGCAATCTGTCACACTTAAATTTATCGGCATGCGTTACAACACGTGGCTTGAAGTTTGCCAAATCACCGGAGATCAAGCGTCTCGCCGTTAGAAATTGTATGATTTTTTGCAGTTTTAGACTAAGACTCAGGCTGCAATGGCTACTTTTTAAAGTCTGCTCTATGGTGCTTCCAGTCAGTGTGCTCCGTGCCGGTGTGGTGGGATGTGCAGGTGAGTGCTCTTGACGCGCCAATCAGAGCAGCAGTACCCAAAAATACATTAAAGTTTGGAGAGACCATTTCGTGCTTATTAACAGTCACCAGCCAGCTTAAACATACATGAGGTTCAAACCCACCACCTGCTATAAGATTTTTAGCTTCCTTACCACCGGACCACGTGGACGCTGCAGAAATTATGTGCCAATGTTTTCTGGCCCCTTTGACGCGCACATTATTTTTGTTAGACTGGCCACGGTTGTCTTCCAACTGATGAGACTGTGTACTCATCGCAGTCAGCCCAGTGTGTGCTTCTGTCAAGTGGCTGATTGCTAAACTGAGAATCTGTCTGCGATGGTGGCTCCTTCCTAATGTGTCCTATATACCCTTAAGGTGCATGTACCTGACTCGTCAGGAAACTGCACCCTTTCGGCCACCAGTTATCCGGACATGCTCATGACATGAACAGCCAATGTGTCCGCCTTTGGCGCAGACGCAAGGAAAGCTTGCGTAACGATTTCTTTGCTCTGACGTTGCTTGTCATTTTAGTGAGAGGGATGCTGATTAGAAGGATGAACGCCTCTTTCACTTGAAAATGAAGCCTTGCAAAGATGATGCAGCAGTCTAATTCCAGAGGATGTAGGTTAGCGATGAAGAACTCTGCAGTATTTTGGTATTCTTGTTGGTGACGGCCACCCTAACGGACGGTACAGACCGCGCCACTCCCATTCAGCCCTGTCGCTAGATGTATCACTGACGGAGAAGACGATTCTCCTATCTCGATGCATGAGAGAAAGAATGATAGGTAGGTTGGAATAGGAAATAGGGTTTCCTATAATTTTTTCATGCGCCATCCTCACCTGGCCCAAGGCATATTTTTCAATGTTTGAAGACTCATTGTGACCCTACGCAAATGCACACAGTCATCTCTCAGCCAATCGAAAGACTCTGTAATGAGTCCCATTTATTACCAATTGTAGGGGCACTTAGTGAAATACATATATGTAAAGATCAAACTTGTAAGGGCAACCAGCAAAACCATAGCAGTACCCCGGGTAAAACATGACTGGTGAAATGAAATTCAGTGTGAGAGCGATGAGGACAGACCAAGTGCTCCAGGATAAGTATAATGAAAACAGCGGTAGCGACGAGGTTCCTATATGTGTCATTACAAAGCCAACAGCTCTCACTCAAAGGCCATTCAGCCATGTCGCTAGATGTATCACTGACGGAGTAGGGGGTCATTCTCCTCTCTCTGCGCACGAGAGACGGAAGGATAGGCAGGTTGGAATAGGAAATAGGGTGTCATATTATTTTTGCACGTGCCATCCTCACCTGGCCCATGGCATATTTTTCAATGTTTGAAGACTCATTCTGATCCTATAGGTGGTGCTCCTTTAATCTGATGGCCAAGAAAGTTCAGGAACTTGGAAGGTTTAAATGAGAAACATGATTTTGTGTTTGTGGGAATGTGACCACAACTGGCCCCGCATGCCCGTGATGTTACATCTTGCCATCCCCACAATTCTCGGTAGTGTATGTTGGAAAACCGAGATTGCTTTTGGTTAGGCGAAAATCTGCTGTTCCCGCGAGTTTGACAAGGGAGTTTTCAGATCTGCTGCTTGGGCCAGGCTTTGCTCACTCACTCACCGATCTACCACATAGGGAAAACCCGACTTCTACTCTCAACGGATCTAGGTGGTTAACCGCGTGTGGCTACTCTGCATAGCACAGCTCCGTGGAGCCATTTAAGAGTGGAGCAGAACAGCCACTACGTACTTCAAGGCTTCCGTAGTGACACGCTGCCCGTATAGCCCGTTTTCAGTGCGTGGTCAACGCGTCTACCTCAGTAGCCATATCGTAAAGCGTAACAAATTATAACAACCTTGCCGCTATCCGATTGCGCTATTGAATTTTGAGGCAAGTATTGAGGAGGTTCCTATATGTGTCTTTACAAAGCCAACAGCTCTTAAGCAAAGGCCATAACACTTGAAGTGACTGTCGGGTTAAAGTTTACGATTTCCTCAGTCATGTTCCATTTTACGTCTGTGCTGTAACGGACTGCATCACAAATTCTAAATGACAAGTATTATTCCTGATCTTGACGAATATACTCGAAGAATGAAAACACAGTTTCTGTAATTAATAACTTTCAAAGCATACTTTATTAAAAAGGATATGTGGGTAATATATGTCAGATAAAATGGCTGTCGAATACTTCTCAATGTCTGTGGCTCAGTCCTCCTCATCATCAGAGGACCAATCGAGGGGTATACTTAGCCTTTCCCACACAGCCTTGCCTGCCTTCTTAACACCCCGGACAATCTTGCCGCCAACCTCCTTAACTTTTCGTACTCCGGCACGAACGCCCTGCTTGGCATGGTTCACAACTCGAGGTCCATACTTCTTAACGATCTCGACAGCACCTCGCACAATCGGTTTCACTGGAATTCTTGCGGGTGCTAGCACCTCCCCGGCTTCCTCCTCCTCCTCCGTCAAACCATTCGACGTCATTTTCACAATCGCCTCCAGCTCCGCCTCATCCTCGCTCCTTAGATGGAAGGATGCGGCCAGTGCAGTGAGACTGAGAAGAAGAAGAAGCAGTGAAGTGATGATTCGCATGATGATGTCTGGATCGGACAGTGCGTCTGTTTATATAGACGCGATTCGGCGCACAGCCTAGTGCGCGCGTAAACTTGCTATATCACTGTACCGCCCACTAACGCGTGGGAGTACGTTACGGCTAGTGTCGTAGCCCACGACAAGTCGGAACGTACGCAAATTGAAACCTCTGGCGGCAGGTTGTGGAATTCATGGGTCTCCTGAAATTATGAGTTGCTTTAGGGAAAACGGACGGACCATAGGGCGTTTCGCTACACCAAGATAAAATCATATTCACTGACTGACGGCGTCTTTCAAGCTGAACTGATCCCTTTTTCACTAGTCTTACCATCGATGTGCATCAATACGTAATCGAATTGAAAACCCAAGTTTCTGCATCCGATGGTAATACGCTGCGTCCGTCAATGGGACGCCGACTCTCACTGCGTCTCTAGTAATTCTGCCCTCTTGTTAGAATTACTGACGCCAACACAGGAAGCATGTAAGCTTCTTAAATTTGCTCGTTCTTCCAAACCTACACCAAATTAAATTTTGCCTGTTTGCATACATATCTGAAGCAAACGTTTGAACTAATCTAGTGCCGCCTTAGACGCAGCATACATACCTACTACCTGATGACGATTCGTCATATTACTCCCCAAAGTCTCGGTACATGTCTTGACCAGGAGTGTTGCAAACTGAGAGGTAAGGTTATTCCTGCCTTGTCCGTGATTTTTCAGCTCCAATGGCCAAACTTGTCGCTAATGCTTGCACAACTGATATCACTCCCTAACGATAGTTCTTATTAATAATCCGGAAACCCAGATGTATGGGCGCACGAACATCTGGCCATACCAGAACCAACCGGCTTATGAGATGACCAGTCGGATGGCCCTGATCGGAAAAACCCTCTTTGACGTTTCATAGGACATTTATTAGTCATCAATGGATGCTTGACTGAACTGATGGTCTCCATCAATTTACCCTCAATATCATCATTTGTTCATTCGATTATAAATGTATGTCCGTACCATTGACCTGCTGTTTTCTCAATGACACTTTGTATTAGGACACTTGTTGTTAAAGGGTTTTGCTTCAATGTAGTAAACAAGAAAGGCCTAAAATTAAATCTTCTCGTTTGGGGGGATTGTACATGTAAACTGTAAGGTGATTGGTTAAAAAGCATGCCAATAAACCACTTAAGGGGTTCAACCCATTCGTGTTGATTTTGCCGCTGTCGAGAGTGAATCCGCGCTGTCTCTCGTAAAAGTGGTCGTCTCCGATGCGCATGTCAGGCATCGGAATACGACAGAACCCAGCCACAAGAAACGTCTCCCTACAGCATGTAACCAAAGCTACCGTAATTGCTATCACGAACAGAAACTTTCGTCCTCCATCACAGCCATCAGCATATCAGGATCTGCGAACTACTGGCTGCTCGGGCTATCCGCCTGTCTGCAGTCGCCAGACGAAGCTCTCCGAACCCCATTAGTGGATGAGGAGGAGCTCGTGGAGGATGAAGCCTCGCTGCTGAGGAACGAGGCCCTTGCCCTAGCGCGGAATTCGCTGAAACAATTTGGCGCTACCAGTCCTTACGTTCCAAGAATCGTTGAAGGCGTAAGTCGTGCCATCGAAGCGACGGTCCGGAAGGTCAGGGGATTTGGCAAATATGTCTGGCGGAGACTTGGCAGGTCGCTGGAATGGCACAAGAAGATGGACTAAAATAAGTGGAAGTTAGGAGTTTGCTGCCACAGATACCCTTCGGAAATTTGGATAATATAAAAAACGTTCAAGAGTTTAATTTAATAGACAAGGAGGATCAACGCTTCCTTGCATTTTTCGTTTAATGGCCGTACAACAGAAAAAGGGATATCCGAAGGGGCTCAAATGTTGGGGTTAAGGAGAACTGGATTTTTAAAATGTGTCTCATCCATCGCGGACTCCACATAACACGAAAAATATGCTTTCTTGAAGCGACAACGTGGAAAATGACTTCCAATTGTTTGGTAATCATCATGCTTAACAAATATATCTACTAACCACGATACAGGAAGCAAAGCGTGTCTCGTGAACTAGTTCTTATCAACTCCTATAAAGGAGTAAAATGGCATACAAGTTAATAATGCAACGATGATGTGCTCTGCTAAATTGATGCCCATCTGTGCTCTGTGACATATATAAGCACGTCGAGCCGACAGGTGCAAAGAGGTTTCAAGTGATAATGGTCTCAAATCTCTAGCTACGCAAATGCATCCTGTCATCTCTCAGCCAATCGGACGACTCTGTCATGAGTTCCATTTATTACCAATTGTAGGGGCACTTAGTGAAATATATATAGGTAAAGATCTAACTTGTTAGTGCAACCAGCAAAACCATAGCAGTGCACCGGGTAAAACATGACTGGTGAAATGAAATCCAGTGTGAGAGCGATGAGGACAGACCAAGTGCTCCAGGATAAGTATAATGAAAACAGCATTATAACCGAGAACGTTTTTTCAGTACTCCGAAGAGGCCTTGGAAAAGGATGGCCACATAATACGCAGAATAAATATTCTGCGGCATGCATTTTCGATAAGCTGCCTCCTAGTGTCGTTCCGTGAGGCATTCAACGAGAAGAGATCGCGGTCCAACGAGTGGGCGGCCCTCTCAAACATTGACAATCCGCGACACAGACGGTATAGTTTGCATGTGCGTGGGAGGCGCAGTTGGATCACACCCTCTTTACGCAAACATCCAACCGAAAAGATGTGCAAGTGCTGACGACCAACCCGTCTTTTGCATCATAAGGCAAGTCATTCTGTATTCATCAGCTTATTTACGCAAACGTGCAACCGACGCAAAGACGGAGGATATAACTTTTCTGGAAGCATGGGGTGGACGATGTGAAGAAGGAAATTCTGCCTGCACATGGAGTTCGGCCAAGCCAACACTTCAATTTTTAATGGTTACAGAAGAAAAATTGACGCTAGGTGATTCGCCGGCAAGTTGACTTGTTTCCATCACAGAATTCCATAAGATCAATCAGGTTAATACACATACGTAGCGTGGCATAAATATTCTGCGGCACTGAGGTTCGAGAGTTTCATTCTAGCATCGGCATTCAACGACGAGTTCCCGGCAAGTTGGTTTGGGACGCGGAGTGGGTGACCCAGCTTTCCCGTCATTTAGACCTTCGATGACTAGTCGCATAAATATTCTGCGGCATGCATTTTCGATAAGCTGCCTTCTAGTGTCGGCCCGTGAGGCATTCCACGAGCAGAGATCGCGGTCCAGCATCTGACCACGAGTGGGCGGCCCTCTCAAACACTGATCCTCCGAACCACAGAGGGTATTCTTTGACATCTGCGTGGAAGGCGCAGTTGGATCAGAACTTGATTACGCAAAACATCCAACCGAAATAGATGTGCATGTGTGGACGACTGACCCGTCTCTTGATGCATAATGCCAGTCATTAATCTAGGGGTACTGCTCTGTCTTGCAGTGCTTGCGCTCTCGGTGGTAAGAGAAGGAGGACATCTACTGTGCTGGAGGATGGGATGGACAGCGAGGAGGTGCTGCAGAGAGGCGGCCCAGCTTATGCCCAATCAACGCTAAAGCTCAAAGTATAACTGAACCTCACAGCTTATGCATTTTCCAAGACATTTAATTCAATATGGATGTGAATGGCCATTGGAAATAAAGTTA
>WEDG01001960.1:0-48739 GCA_017591395.1 Schistocephalus solidus | reverse complement strand
ACCGCGATATTAAGTTTGAAATGACGGGGCTCTCTAGACCCTAAATATACAATTTATTTATATTATCTCTAACCCGACTAGGAGCGTTCCGAACCCTCCTCCACGTTGTCGAAACCTCACAGCCCTATCCCATTCCATCGTACCAATCCCATCCACTCTAGCTATTATAGAGAAGCAGTCCTACTATCTCTAAATTGGCGGCTCGCCGAACTCCGCCTCCGATTTATCGTAGGAGTTTTACTGCATTCATAGTTCATCTACGTCAATGATTTGCTGGCTTCATTGTTTTAAAGACGGTAAATCGTTCTGAATCGGATATGCCTACTATATTATTTATTTCTACAGTTCCCAGCTGTTCTATCATAGCAGCAATATCCATTTTTATACCGCGATACTGTTGGAAATGTGGGGCTCTCTGGACCTTAAATATACAATCTTTTATTTATTTTTCGAAGGCGTAAGCCAGGTTCCCTCAAATACACTGAACTTAACACTAATCAGAGCTATGAAGTCAGGTTGTAAATGGCCAACGGCCAGTGTGCTTTCGTCCATTTTGTTGAATAAACTGCACATTTATGAACATGATTGTCATCTTGGTTTGTTCTCCGATTTTATGAAGATTGTTTTGCTGTTTCTTGCACTTGACGATTATTGCTGGATATTTCGCAAGATATTTCCAGTCCCCTATCTGGTTCCTAATCTATAGGCATTTGGTAGGGCTATTCACCAGCATGGTTACCCTCAATTTCATTGGATGTTCCCGTAAAACAAATGTACCGTTTTTAGTGATTTTTTATCGTCTACACTCAAATTTATTTACCTTCATATGGCGTTTAAATTCTGTTAACATTTTTATCCGATCGGTGGAAGAGTAATCTGGCTGAAAAAGACACTCCACAATGATCGTAGTAGGAAATTTCGAGCAGTAGATCTACCTGCTGTTTTCTTCCCAAGACGATTTTTGCATGGTCTTGGTCGCACCTCCTGCGTTTCATTTCTAGCGACAGGCCACAATTGAACGATCTTTTTAATTTTGACTATCACACCGGGTTCTTTTTGTATCATCAATGAAATTTTGGAATGTCAGCAGGTCGTTGTGTTACCCTTTCTTTTTGGGCTTTCACCACTAGCCTCGGGACTCCCTGAACTACAGAGACACAATGATATGTCAGTGAATAAACCTGTGTCTGCATCGTCCTTTGCTTGTAGTGACATAGGATTGAATCATACACTTTTATTCCCTTTCCTGCTGTGTTCAAATTGGTCTTCATCGGTGAGCCTGCTGGCCTTAAATATACAATTTATTTAGTTATTTATAACAAATGCCAAACATGGGAGGGTGCGCATGCTGAACATGGACACGCGTAGGTGCAGGCTCATGCCGCAACCCGCCCTCCCACTCCGCGGGAGTTGCTTCACCTGTGAGCTGACCCCGTCTCCGGTCTTCTTGACACCGGTGCGGGCGACTAAAGGGGAAGAGCGAGTGCGATGGATGCAGTGAAAGTCTACTATCACTTCAAAACTAATTTGCGCACAAGTCACCGTTCCTGCACCACTCCTCTGTGGAGCATATGGTGGAAATCGTTCGCTTACGATGGTCAAACTGACAGGTGATTACCTGTGCGTGACCCCTACAAACATTAGGAATTTTGCTTCCGCAAGCTAGTAGCTCAGCGATTATCTATTTCTGTAAAAGAGTCACCTCTACAGGGATGGCGCAATCGTAGTTAAGAGTAGAGTGCGGCTAGCTTCGACCACCACGAATATATTTTTCTGGAATAGTTTCAGACCATATAATGTTAGCATTCAGCCGAGGGATGGCAATATCACCTCCTCACTGCATGCAATGATCCGCTAATCGATCGAAGCATGGGATATGTCATTTCGGTTACCCAAAAATTGCAGGCCTTATAGAAGAAGGTAAGAGAAAAGAAAAGCTAACGGATGTAGTATGTTTTGTTACACTGTGCTATACATAAGTTAAGGTGCAGCCTCGGCTCAGTAAATCCAACGGTTTGAAGAAATACTTGGTAAGATAGCGAAATGGTTCGAGCCACAACTTACTTTCTAGTCTTTAAAACCGACGCAACAGAAACACTGGGTAGTGAGAGACCAGATCATAGCATCCACCTTTAACATATCCAAAAGTAGCATACATACTTTGCTCTTTCTCATCCGTTTGCTCGTCATTAAGGAAGGCACAGCAGGCCCACATAAATTAAAGAACAGAGACTAGGCAAACAGTAGTACCAACGGGAAGGGTTTAAAGCAGTGGGCGGCCCAAAATCAAAAATGGCGTTAGGGTTCGGTGAAGGGTCAGTTGATATCGGCCCAGCAGACATATTTCACGTCCATGAATTCGGTAAGGGCGTGTGGCCCTCCCTCACGCCCGATACCCGACTGCTTCACGCCACCAAAGGGAGCCTCTGGAGTGCTGACGATGCCACTGTTGACGCCTACAAGACCAGCTTGCAGGCCTTCGGCAACGCGCCAACACTGTGCAGTATCCCTACTGAACATGTAACCGGCCAGGCCATAGGGTGTGGAATTAGCTATTTCGAGAGCCTCGTCTTCTGTACGAAAGCTGGAATAAAAATACAACATTAAACGTCTACTCAGTTAAACATAAGTAGCAAAATAATTAGCAGTTAATAAAATAGCCTACGAGAACGAGGGGGTGATCGTAGACAAATGACTACAAAATCATCAAAAACGATTGCATGCAGCGTCACCTAATAATAGGAGCGACTGGCCCAAAGATCTCTTCCCTTCCACAGGCCATTGTAGGAGTGCAATTACGAAGGACGGATGGCGGATAGAAAAAGCCTTTCCGGTCATCACTCACAGGCTTTCCACCGATAGTAGGCACGGCACCCTCACTGATGGCGGACTCCACAAGTTTCGAAACCTTATAATTGAATGATAAAAATTACCATTGTTAGAGAAGGCAATGTTAAGTAGTTTTAAAAACGTGCACATAAGCCTTGAGTCCTATTTAAAATAGTCTTAAGGATAGTGCTATGAAAAGAACAATGTTTGTGCATATCGGTCCCCTAAAATTAGGATGAACGACCAAAATACAGATTTCAGAGGTAATGAGGGATATTTTTTAGACCGAATTTTGTCAACAGATCATAATTAAAAAGTAGGAAAAAGAGGTAAGATACCTTGTTGAGTGCAGTCTTATTGATGAGAGGCCCTTGATGGACACCAAACTTCAGTTTTGAAACGGATTCCGTAAGGAGGAGCACAAACCGATCATATATCGACTCTTGTACGAGGATACGATTGGCGCAGATGCAGGTCTAAAATGATAAAATAATAAAAAAACTGAATGAACTGTTGATCAAAATGTAGTTCTGGTTATGGATGGCTAACAGGACAAAGGATCTTATATATTCGTACTCAAAGAAAGCCAAAAGAAACAACAAAAGAACAAAAACACGGCTATACGAGGAAGGGGACTGAAATGTTTTCGGTGTTCTGCCACCAGGCAATAATACTGCCTGAATGCAGCCAGAGTGCTCGAAATGACAGCGTAAGTGGCATCTACACGCTTGAAGACCGGGGGATTAATTGTGGTTAACGTACTTGCAGCTAGTACGCACTGAATCTTACTCAAAAAGTCCTCCGACGATACCGCTCGACCGTCGTAAGTTACGAAGTTTACAGCGTGCCCCGCGGAACAGGCGTGACACCGGTGACTTGCATGTAAATGAGTTTATAGGGAAAACAGACTTTCAAAGCATCTATCACACTCCCTCCTCCTCTCCTTCAAGGCTTCGATGGCATGGCAATGCCAAAACGACCGGACGTGGGCTCGGGTGCAGCGGATGGCGTGCCACAAACAACCCTCGTACCTGCTCCAGGGGTACCAAATTACGGTACGGATGGTTCAAGTCCGATGCAGATAAATGACATAGAAGCAAACTTAAGTAGGTAGACGTGCTACCTTATGAAATGTCAACCAAAATTCACAAATGTGTTTTCGCTTCGAAAGGATTACTTAAGGGGGTTCTAATATTATATATTTTGCAGCATAGTCACAAGATATTTAAGTCACTTCAGTATGCCGGCTTTCGAACAAGCTTTTTTTCCAACCACATACAAAAACTGCACTGTGTAAAATATAACTACTTATTAGCATGACTTTTTGCGTTGATTTGTGACGACTCTATAAATTTAAATACATTTTATAGAAAAATGCACAAAAATATTCTTTCTTGTAAGAAATTGTGTTTTCTAAAAAGTTTGTACTTGAAGAAAGGACCTCTTTTGGTTTAAAAAACGTTTCTACTGCCGAATAATTTTAAACCTGACTTGCCGTTACACTTACATTCAGGGTGTCAAAAGCACATGCTGAATACCTGCCCTCTAAGGATAATCACACATTTCGCTAACCTATAAGCAAGATGTCAAAGAGCATTCATATAATTTTGCGATGATCGTAAAGCATGTTGACTACTTTATAAACACCATTAATAAATGTAGGGATGAGATGCTTTATGAAAGGATATTTCACAGCCTTAAACAATTCATAGTAAGAAGCTTTTAAAACCGAAATATATCATTTCTTCAAGCAAAAAATTGAAGATGTAAGTTACTACCTAGTTGGTACAAGAAAGAATACATCAGCGCATGTTTTCTATAAAATATATTTAAACTTATAGAGGCATGGAAAATCAATGCCACAAAATGCATACTAAATAAGTAGGCCTTTTTAAATTCAGCTTTTGTATGTGGTCAGAAAGAAGCTCATTCAGGAGCCGGTATACTGATGCGATTGATATATCTTGGGATTAGGCTGCAAAATAAGTAATAGTACAACCAAACTTAAGTGATCTTTACGAGACAAAACACATTTCAGACTTTCCGTTGGTATTTCACGAGGTAGCACATCGACTGTGCATAGCTGAAACCGGAGGCCACACAGTTATGGGAGGATTTAACAATGGCACATAAAGGGGTTCCCAGTATTTCCTCGCATTTACGTCTGTTCTGCATCCTTTTTGCAAGAAGCCTCCTAATTTAAGACGCTAATTGTTGCGGTCATTAATAAATTGTCGGTCGGCGACATTCGGCAACTTGAAAGTCTCAAAAGTTCTTTCTCTTGTCCATCAATCGTAAACTCCCTTAAAAATTACAGCAGTTAAGTCCATGAGCAGGAGTCTAACAAGAATCAGAGGGAATAAGTTTCCAGCTGAAGGTCCCTCTCTAGTACTTCCGTGTGTGAAAAGCGAATCAGTTAGGAGATCGTGCAGAAGAGAAAATATAAATAGATTTCTCACCATTGAGACTTCACCTCGTGAAGCAATAAAAAAGAGGGGACTTGCATTCGCTGACGAACGTTCACCAATCGCTAACGGAACTCACTCGTTCCGCTCTACCTTGAAGCTCTACCCTCGAGCCCTACCAGCAGCCACGGAGCAGCGAGTAGTAGAATAGGCAGATGAATATTGTCGGCAAAGACAAGGGATAGTGGAATGGCCATTTCTGGCTTATTAGCCGTCATCAGCCGGTACACGCAACCCCAGGAGGTGCATCACCAAAGTATCGAACCCACGACCCGTTGATCAGAAGTACAACCCTCCTTGGATGGTGCACCACCCGGCCAGCAGTGACCGTTCCAGTCTCCTTAACCTTGGTCTGTAATGTTCTACTGTCTATAATACTAACAGCTGTGTGGCTGCTGGCGGGGCTCGATAGTGGGTATCAAGGCAGAGTGGAACGAGTGAGTTCCGTTAGGTATCGATGGGCGTCCATCAACAAATGCAATCAATATTCCCGATCTAACCCGGCAAGATAACGAGCCCGTGGCTCAATGGTTAGAGCATTGGATTTCTGATCAACGGGTCGCGGGTTCGATCCTCTGGTGGTGCACCACCTGGGATTGGGCATGACTAGCTGACGATGGCTAATAAACCAGGAATGGCCATTTTAGTCTCCCTTGTCTTTGTCGGCCATATTTATGGCTGAAACTTATCTCACAAACTATTTTAACGAAAAGGGACAACCTTCATTCTTACGGGAAACGAGTGGTATTGCCAGTCTCCAAGGCTTCTGGTGTGTATCAATATCCAAAAAAGTGCTTCTTGGTAAAAAAATTCAATTAAATGTAGCATGCAGGAAAGCAGAACAAAGAGAGCTGTAGGTAAGATGTATTATTTTACTCCATCGACAGAACAGGTTTGTGTCCAGATTGCAGTAGATGCAGTGCAAGCCTAATTTCATTCAAAAGTAATTCACGCACAAGCCACTGCATTTACTTACAGCCTGTTGCAGCACGCGGCCGACATGGTCGAATTCGATGGTGGAACTGTCGTAAACTTGAATCCAGGGCCTTCTTGGAGAATCACACGGACGTAATTTAAACAAGAGATAGAATGGACTATCCCTCAAAATATCATCCAAATGTAAACATGAGATTAGAATGGCCATTTTAACCTACTTGCTGCTATTAGCCACACATTTCCAAAGCCAGCCTGGCAATTTCTGGGAGCTTAACCCATGCCCAGATGATCGCTGAGCGGAACACAGCCAGCTTAGTCCTTGTCTCGTGTTCTATCGGCTGCGATCGAGCGCCGTCAGGGGCGTGCCCCGGTTCATACCGATTACAGGAAAAAATAGGGAAATTTTGATTTTTTTTAAATAGATACCACCGAGCGTCTTTGGAGGCTGCTGCGTTGCGATGAAATGTCATCAGACAGTCATACCCAACCCCGGGTGGTGCTCCACCCGAGGATCGAATTCACAACCCGTAAATCAGAAGTCGAATGCCCTAACAATTGAGCCACGGGCTTCTTGTCTTACCGATTTACATCGGGAATATTGACTTGCATTCGTTGAAGAACGCTCGCTGATCGCTAACGGAACTCACTTGTTCTGCTCTGCCTTGAGGCTCACTCTCGAGCCCCTCTTATGGGCGCTGGCATAAAGCCCTACTGGAAATGTTCCATTTCCCACCCTCACTTTATTTACTTGTAATTTCAATCCCTTTTCAGCAACATACACGTTTCCTGTCAATAGCATTGTTTTGAAACTCTCCGAGTGGAGGAGAAGACGCTATGGCCGATTCTAAATATACAAAGAGATGGTGGTTACTTTTAGTGCCCCACAGAAGACTGACAGTCTGAGTAGCAAAAAAAGCGCTAGCGCTTTGCTGCAATCGTTAGGGACGATCATTACTCAAAGGCAGCGGGGTCGCTTGACAAGAGAAGAGGAGGCGAGGTTGAAGTAATAATTGGCGCGCCGCAGAAATAAGTTTTCTCGATTTAGCATGCCAGGACTAAAAAGTCAGTGAAACGTTATCCGAAACGCGTTCGCGGGTAGAAATGATTGTAATATTGATTATCTTGCAACCTAGTCCCACGATATTTCTGTCCTGTCAGATACCGGCCCTTGAATGAGATTCTTTTAGGCCACCTGCAAAAACTAAACTAGATAAAAAGGACTACTCAAGTAGTACGGATTTGTTCCATCGATTTTCGATGCAGTAAGAAATTAAAATATACTTTTTTTATAAAGCATGCACAAAATATCTCTTTTTGTACTCCTATGGTAGGAAATCACGTCTTCTTTATAGTCTACGCTTGAAGAAAATTTTCCTTGTGATCTAAAAATGATAACATATTTGTCCGTTTATTAATGCTCCTTGCAAAAAAATACGACATAGGGCAGATCCAGTGCAAAATTTATGAGTCCTACCTTGTGTCTTCTCAAAATCCTAGAGAAACGTATGATTTTCGCTACAGGAAAATTATAAACTTTGAGGGCCGAAAACTCTAAATGCAACTGAAACGACAGATTGAGTTCAACAATATCCGAAAATTAAAAAAACTTTCTCAAAACCGGAAGATAACCCAGCTTCGAGTATATAGTTTAAGGAAGACGTGGTTTTCTACAAAATAAGTACATAAAAGAGTATTAATGAATTTTTTTTACATGAAAAATGTTTTAATTTACGGTTGAATTGCAATTCAAAGGAAAAAATTCATGATACTTAATCAGCCACTTGGTACCGAGGGCAGATTTTAAAGACGGCCGGAAGGAAGGGCATTAAAAACTGGCATCATGTCGCGAATCAAATGTTTTGGCATTGCGCTGCACGATAAGCAGCATTAAAACCCCACTTCGAATCGTTAACGCATTTGAGAATTTCGGTGAACATTTCACAAGATTTGTCACCGACTGTAAGTAGAGGATTGGGAAAATTACCTGACCGGAGCAACGGAACTTTGAGGCAACCAATTGATCGACTGCCTTCGGGAGGTCGGCGGACTCGAAGACGATGAAGGGCGCGTTGCCACCAAGTTCCAAGGTGGCGCGTTTCATGTGTGCGGCTGCGGCTGTGTAGAGTTTCTGGAAAGATGGCAAAAAATTTGCTCAGGCTGGGGGACAGGCAGGGCAAGGGCATAGAGGTGAAAACTGTGCGGAAAATTGAAACAGGGAAAGAGGGAAACGCAGGTGCGATCTCGGCAAAGACGCGGAAGATGGACACAGGAATATGTACAACCTCGTATAACAGGCCACCTTAGACTAAAAACCAGGGCGATACCTAGTCAGTGTCCTAAACCTAACCCAGTTAGGATTAGGGTCACCTGTGATACGCCGTGCCCTAACGACGGGAATGAGTGTTGCTAATAAAAAAACCAAAATGCGTTGTCGTCCAGTATTACGACAAACCAGCGGGCTTTGAAGTTGAGCGGCCATTTTTTCCTATTATTCAGTCATATGTCTATTTTTAGATGTACATGGGTTGGCCCATTTTGCTCATTAGATACTGCCATTTACAAATATTTGTTTATTTTGACTTTAATAATGAGGACAGTTGGAAACGACGCCAGCACCATTTTTAAGGAATAAAATCTGACGCAAATCTTACTACTCAAATATGGACGACTGTTTATGATGCTGACAGTTGCAGATTTCGGTCACGGTGTATCGTTTGTTATCTTCCGGTGTTGTCTCTTTTGCGTACAATTTTTTTATATATGGTGAATGGGGGTCTTTTTGCTGAAAATTTTGAAATGATAATTTCACAATAAAGCGTACCTCTCTCCCCTCTAAACCCAGAAGGATTAAATGTGGATCCCGGTTTTAAAAGTCCCTCGGACCTGTATCTTTTAAAGATCCGATAGAATAAGCTACTCCAACAGAAACGGGGAACCACGTGGATGCTCGATTGTTGAAATTAGGTACACCGGTGCCATATTACTCACGGACCTATCCTTTGTTCCCTGAGTTAAGTCACATATTACGTTCTTGCCGCTGTTTTTTGTCCATTAATCTTATACTCAGCTACTAATTCACAATAGTTTAGTGAGTCCACATTCACAAATCGGTATACTACTATTAACCTTATACTAATTCATTCGCTGCTATTTTATTGCATACTCAAAGAAAGAAAAACCACGTAAAGAATGGGACTGAAAACTTCTAATTATCAGGAAGGTGAATTAGGCAAACCAAATCAGTCACAGCATTCATATAACGAAGATACAATTCAATAAAGTAAAGAAAAGAAACAGGTACTGTACGTAGGGAGTATAATTATTCCATCGATTCAAAATCACGTAAGCGTTCAGATAAATAATAAAATTTAAAAATGTGTGCGTTCTGACTACGAAAATGGATAATAAAGACTAAAAATCCAGATGCACATTAAAAAGCTTTAATAAAAATACTCTAGTATGGGTACTCATCAATGATAAATCAGCTGTGCAGTATGGCTAGATTAATGAAAATGGCAACAAGGCTTGCTCGAGGAGTTATAGCTCCACAGAGTCACCCTCTTCGAGACGAGGAAAATCTTCTACCGGAGCTTCTTTAGGTTTGGGCGATGGGTTGAGTTTCCCATTGAAGAAACAAGATAGTTCGTTCTGCTAATGGTATTTTTTCGCATCGGTGTAGAGGGTTCTGTATGTTCATTTGAGCCATTTGTAAAACCTCGGCTGTCTCGGTGGAATTAAAACCCATGAGAGCAAGGCGAAGGCTTTAGTACAGCCAAAGCTCTAACTACACGACTTCAGAGGCCGTGAGTTTAATCATAGAATTTTAAGCAATTTATCTTTGTCAGAAAAAGTTCAACATAGGGATTCCTGCTGTGTGATTAGCTTCTTCCCCTAAATGCGTGCCATAAAGTTTGCCGCTTCATTGCCCAAACCCGATATAGTCTGTATGTTCTGAACACTAACAGAAATTTTCTGATTTTTGTGCTGAATTCAAGTTAAAATTTATTTACTATTACAAACTAGAAAAATAACTATAATTTTTTTAAAATGATTATGTAACTACTATCTTTCCAAAGAGGATAAAATTTGCTAATTATTATCGCATTTGCAAAGCTACAATACAGTACCTTAAATTTACAAAAAAATGTTTCCATAAGAAATCAAAGTTTTTCGAAAGAATTCCTCAAAGGATTTTCCGTACTTTTTTAATTTTCTCCAAAAAATAATGGAATCTTCATTAAACAAAATTTTCTCGCCGTTTTTACATTTAAAATCATGAACTCTTACAAATTTTTTCAAAGAATAAACATAAGCGCTTTTGTAGAGTTTTTCGAGGATTTCGCCAATTTTGGAGATTGTGAGAAAATCGTGCATACAAATTAATTAACTTCTAATGGACATTCGTGAATCCATGAATTCGCGTATCCGTAAACACGAATGACCGACGTATGACTGTACTCGTTTGGCACGAATTCACAAAGCCTTCGGCACAAAAGGCACATTCGGAATAAGCATGGCCAAACAGGGATAGACTTTTTGTAGAACTACGATTCGAATCAGAACACCATATATCCTAACATGCACCCCACTCGCTTTATTCGGCTCAACACCGAACGCAGTTATGCTGTGCAGTCCATATAAGTCTGCGGTAATGATTCAACTGGCAGAACCACACACGGTGAAAAATATGTCATGACTCTTGGTTAAAAGAGTGATGCCTCGGACGCAGCCAACCGCCAGCATTCCAGAAAACTACCTGATCAATTTCCCATCTATAACGTAACCCCCATTGTGAATCACGCCGGCCAAAAGGTGCTCATCCTCAGGCCTACAGAAAGCCAGTGTACGCATTCCAGTTAAGTCAGACTTCCCGCGATCCCCACTAAAAAAAGGCGAGGTAAGAGAAAGGGAGAGAGAGAGAGAGATGCATTGACATCAGACCTTGCCAACTTGGGTGGATCCCGTGAAGCCGATTTGCCGTATGAGAGGATGACTGCAGAAGATGTTGCCAACCATCTCCGCTCCAGCTGGGCCTGCGGGCACGGTAACCACATTTAGCAGACGACCATCCATTCCGGCCTCTGTTGTAGCGAGAAAGGCTGCCGCCAGAGCAGTCAAGGGGGTCTCATCGGCGGGCTTGAGTACCACCGAACAGCCCGCAGCCAGCGCTGCGCCGGCCTTCCGGGTTATCATCGACAAAGGGAAGTTCCACTGAAAGGAGTAACAGAGGAGGCGGGAGGGATTGGATTAAACTTATGCATCAGACATGTAGGAAAATGAGTAATTGCACTCACGGACTGGGGGGAACGCGATTACCTAAATCTACTTAGTTCTGTGTCTACATGTCTCCTGGTCTAGGCAGAGACTATCTCATTAAAAAGGCATCGAATAAATAAACAGGGTGACGATTGGATATTTGGCCTCACTGAGCAAATGGGAGGAACAGACTCATGTAATATGGAAATGGTGGTAAGAGGGGTTTTATGGGCGGGGAAACGATGGCTGTTTTCAGAAAGCAAAATTCAAAAAAATAAAATAAACCTAGGCCATTAGCCTATTTAAAGACACCAATAAAGCGTAGAAACGTGAGCGTGCAATTTCAAATGGAAAGCGGGAATTGTAAACGGGCGGAAAACAGTAAAATCGAGACACTGCTTATATAGTCAAGGCGAACCGCTTCCCGTCCGTGATGACAAATTACATTGTAAAAGAACGTTGAAGAATATAGCATTAACTCCAAATTGAGATGGTCGCGACTGAAGATATAATTGAAGCTTGCAAAGTTGTTAGCCTATCCCCTAACTCTAAATCCATATCTGAAGCCAATCTCTAGCCTTAACCCATAACCCCCTAACTCTAGCCGTAAACTGAACGGTAACCATAACTGTAAGACTGAAGGGAGACGTGATGGGGAATGAGTAAAAGGGAAGGGGTTAACCTATACAAAAAGACAGGAAGAGGCATTTCATGGAATTACAGACTAGGTGGGGCCACATATCATACCATCACCATCAAAAAATCTAAATAGCATGGAAAAGCAGATCATAGAGCTTACGAGTGTGGCAAACGGTGTCAAAGGAAACAAATGTCTATAGCACTCAAAGATCCCGAGACTGTTCAACACCGAACGATGATAAAGGTTAAATAATAAGCGTAAATACTGCGCCAAAAACGCGCAATTTGCAACTTATATAGGCTTTTAAAACAAGGCACGTCTGAAACCCTGGCAGGTTTGGAAACGCGTGTGACGACGCCCGCGCTTCAGTGGAAACCGCACAAAACAAGACCCAGGAATCCATACATTGACCGCGATGGTTCAACCGCCGCGAGGGAAACCAAAAAAGCTAACATTCTCAAAGAGTTTCGACGAATTATAGCCTGTTAGGGATGGAGGAAAAACGTGTTACCCCGCACACGAAAAAAGCTCTTCACCGTTGAGCACAACTCGCAGCGCTGAAAAGGCCGACACGACAGTGCGAAACATGAGCCTAACTCTGCAGCATTTTGGCACGGTTCCAAGACAATGCACCTGAATCGCTTTCCGTCCTGGTGACGTCCGATGGTAAAAAAGTATTCTACTTGCCTTATTGCAAGAGACATGCTGCACCAAACTAGGCTGACCATAGATGTTAACGACAAAGACAAGGGAGATAAACTCAAACCCCGGGGACCTCAGAGCAGGCGTACTTTAGGTCTCCAGCAAAGGACGCAAAACAAGCGTTAGCGGGAGGGAGGGATAGAGCAAAATGCCGGGGTCAAAATCCATAAACATACAGGTGTGATCATCGCCACAACTCCGACGGGCTGATAATTTACAAGAAGGCGCCTGTTGGGGATCGAGGTTGAGGGAATGATGCAGCCGTAAGTACGCTTCGCCTCTTCTGCATACCACTCGAGCGCAGCAATAGCGGAAGCAATCTCGCCTCGAGCATCTGAATCTACTTTGCCCTGCAAAGGAGAAAAGAGGTAGATGGAAGGCATGGAAACACAAGAAGCGATTATGGGGACATTTAGGTAAGAGTACTGCATGAATTGGAAGCGAGCCAGTACAATTAAGACGTCGAGGCCCAGTCGTCAGATCCTTTGAATTCGGAGCGTATGGATCGTGAAACTTTTGAATTAAGGGAGCGGATGAAGTAGAATGAAGGAGTGCAATAAAAACAAGATCGCATATGGTGCGAGAGCGAAAAGATGCTGCGAGGAAGAAGCAGTCTGGAAGCAAGACGCAGCAAAACAGACCGGAGTGTAAAGAAACGAGAATATAAAAGAGTAATCTAACAAAGGAGCCCCGAAATAATAATAATAAAAAAGAATAATCATCAAACTGGCGGAAACGGGGCCTATGTGAGCAGAAGAAGGAACGGTTAACAGGAGAAGCAAATAAAAGATAAGGGGAGTAGGAAGGGATAAACGGTAGTAGCAGTGATAATAAGGTCGGCTGAAATTGCACCAGCAATAGAATTGACATTTATAGTAAAAGTGTGCAATATGGCCAATGCTGGCAGTCAGGTTGAGTAAGTGATAGTGGCGAAATACGCCTACCAACGGACTGACTCTACCTGGCGCCCAGCTCTGATTCCTAGCTCCATAAATCCGTACTGAGGGTATACGAAGTACCACACCACTGAGGGTTAAGCAGAGGGCCTCCTCACGTGACAAAGTTATAAAAGGGGTTCGATTCAGTTAGTAGGAAGGAACACATCGTGTCCTGGCATGCGTAGGTGGGGCTTTATGTCGGTCCAGCCAAGGTGTCCCCATCTCACGGTCATTCTACAGCGTGAGCCCAATTTCGAATTCCTCAAGCTTGGATTTGAGCTTTCCCTGGAAAAGAATAAATTTCAGACGCAGATTCGACAGACGAGTTTATACGAGCCTTGGGCTGACCATTTAACACAAGTAATCGAAGCTTTCGGGCAATCTATTCACCCCCTTCCATGAGCACAATGGACAGTATTCTGAGTTGCCTTATTAGGGAAAAAATACACCGAAACAAAGTGAAATAAATTCGGAAACCTGTAATGAGATATGCGTATTTTATGCAATTTTAGTGATCTCCAAAGGAAATGGGATGTTACAGGCAGTGAATCAACTTTTTGTTCAGTCGGATTCTCAACGGTTGAGCGCGTGCATGGGAGTTCATCGTTGAGGTTCATTACGTAAGATAGATAAGCTAATGGCCGCAGTTCCAAAAGCAAAATGACTCCTCAAGATTTTTGGTTTCCTTTGTTATATCGCATTCTGACTCAGTAGGATGGGCAATTGGCCCGCCGCAAGAGATGACATCCACTGCGTGCTAAAAGGAATGGGCAAAACACAGGTGACTTGAGCGTGAATTTGCTTATAGTAAGGCAGACTTGCACCGCATCTACTACACCCTCTCCTTCCTCACCCACCCTACTCCGATCGCAAGGAAAACGTTAAGACGACTGGTGCTGGGCGCCAACCCAGCGGTTGACAAAGCGAAACAGCCCAATCCCGCGTGGCACCCACAACCACGTTCCCACTCCACACAGAACCCTACCTACGTACGAACACCATAAAGGCAATAGTAAGGAACCATTGTAGCCCTGCCGATCTCGGACGAGATTCACCCACGTCTCAGTGCGGATCTGTGGGTGCTTGAGCGGAGTATGCATGACGTCCCTATTGCAACGCTTAGGCCTGCTTAGTCTGTCAGTGGCCACAGCGACGTCACAGTAGAATACCCACTTAGACAGACACTTGTCATTCATTGCTATGATCATGCCGCTCAAACGCAGTTGTTCCCGTCTCAACATGCGAATACAAGTTCTTAACATGAAAGAAAGTGTCGGGGATCATTTCTTGCCATCTCAGTTTTAGCACTTTCCGGAGACAGTTGAGGTGAAAAGGATGGTGCCTCTTGTTTGAATTTCATACACAGCCCCGCTCAAGAGCACAGTTAAAATAACAGCCCTTTATATGGTAAAAGAAACAAAGATGCGAGTTCCAGGAAGTAGTTGCGACGAAGCAGACACCATCACTGGAAAGAGAGCTTTATTGGTCTGACGTTTCGGATTCTCACCCAAATCCATCATCGGGGACAAAGTCAGGTAATAGTGGTATGTTTCACAGTATTTATAGGACGTAGCTGCTAGGCCAGCTAGACCCCACAGGTGGCAGCTCCCAAACGCATCGCAGATAGTTATGTGGTCGAATAATCGTCTGTCTGGTCAGTTGTTGCAAATATGCCGTTGCCACGCGGTTGTTGTGCTCCCGGACGCCTGTGAGAATTATCGGCTCCCACGATCATCGCACGTGGTGCAATAATTGCCCACAGAGTCTCAACACCGCATATGGAGCGAAGAGGGCATTGCGCTTGTTGATTGAAAGAGGGCCAGACACAGCTGTGCAATAGACTACCCTTGCCTGATGATGAATTCGAGTGAGAATCCAAAACGCCAGGCTATTAAAGCTCTTGTTCCAGCGATGACGCCTCTTATTTCGTAGCCCTGTATATCCTGAGTTTCGTGCAACGATGGTGTCGCAACAGCCCCAGACGGGTGATGGAGGCGGCAAAAGGCTTGGAGATCTGGTGTGCATGATCGTAGACGCCAGTAGTTATATGGGAGTGCACCCACGGGGGTGCATTATAACACCACTCCTAGGAACATTGAGCTCATCAAAATTTTCCCAAGCAGACAGCGGAGATGACAGTAGTTTAACGCTCACATTTTCGGTGGTAATTAGCTCGGCAAGAAGAGGGGTCTGCGCGCGAAGGACATCAGCCCAGCGTCTAATGACGAAAGCCCGTTCACCCGCGGTCTTCGCAGCCCAGGTCTTCTGTGCCTCAGCGGCTGAGCTAACAGCAGCATTGACTTCAGTGCTCGTAAGCGCCGGCACCTCAGTTATTAGAGCCTCCGTACTGGGGTTGTACACTAGGGTAAAAAGACAGGCAATAAACCAAACACTCTCGATCCAATTTTCCGTCAGTGGTATAGGAAAATATTTCTTGCGTTACAGTTCGGCAGAAGAAGAAGGCAGCACACAAAGAATGCTACATTTAGCCTGAAAAAGGGTTCTCGTGGTTTTTGGTCTACCGTTCAATCGACTATTTCAAGGATCCGCATTCCACCCCAAATCATGACCCAAACATAGATCCTGATACATTAAACTAAAAATTATCGAACTAATGAAAACCAAAATAAACTATCGGTGAAACTCACATGCCCTTAACAAACGGTAAAAGGTTAACTGACTAAGGTGCTGACATGCTCGAGAGAACCCCCAGCAAGTTCTGATGTCCAAAGCACTGAAATCTCACGGTGAGAGTCAATTAATGCAACAGGATAGTACCATGTAAATCAGGAGATAACAGTTTTACAGCTAGTGCATACCAATTATGAGATAGTAATGGCACTAGAATTAACACATAAGCTTGGATTCTCTGTAGGATATGCTGTAAAATTGCGTACTACTTTGAGCAACGGCAAGTGCCCAATACCGAGGTGAGATGCTTCCGGTCAAACAAAACAGCTGTCAGAAGTTCGGGTCAAAAGTAGGGAAAAGCAAGCATGAAAACGAACCGGGAAATGTCTTCCTGCTGCTTCCAGTCACCCATTCTCCACCTATAAAGGCCTTCTTCACCGGCACTAGCGACCGCCACGTAGTGAACTGTGAAGTCAGCGGATGCAAGATAGGGAGCTTGGCCAGTCGGAACGAACAGTGGTGCATTGCAAATCTGAAGGTGCGGGGAAGAGAAGAGATGGAAAGACAGTTAAGAACATAGGGGTGGGCTGAGGTCTGAGCTGCAAGCCGACAATTCCCAAAGAACGTACATATTACTAGCAGTCCAATTCACGTTGAAAGACAATCAGCTCTCGGGGGTTCACTGACCTTATTGATGCCTACAATTCTTAGAAAATTCTGGATATAAATTATTATCTTTCAGCCGGTCGCTGCAGATCCGATAGGCAGCCCTTATTGGTAAGTTCAGGAAGCTCTAGACGTGCAAATAGAGCCAGCGACTGTGAACAACGTGGCCCCCATAGCCTTACGCAGTGTCAGATGCCTGTAGTCTTTTCACATAAAATTACATTACTTGTGGAGAGGACGTTGTATACATTGGTAACCAGTTGCACCGACAGACGTGCAGAAACATAGCGCAAAGAAGCGAAGACTGAAAATGCACTTAGTAGAGCCGGATGGGAGCTGAAAGTTGAGCCAAAGAGGTTGACAGAAAGACGGTTTTCATACCACACGAGACGCCAGAAGTGTGACATCATAGGCGTGGAGGAAAAACTGATTAAAAATTTAAATTTATCAGGTGGCTCAGGGACTTAGACGGAACGTTGTACATAAAATGGTTCCAACTCCAGAGTCTGAAGGTTCAGACAGCTGCAAAAAAACAACACAGGTTATTCCACCTAGTAAAGGAGCAATGTGGGCTGTTAAATGCGTCACATGGTCCCAGTCTTCAGAAAAATATTATAAGGGTATACCTAAATTATATGCTACACGACCCGTTAAGTGGAGGAAGTGGGAAAGCAATCAATGTTCTTTACAGTTAATTAGCTATGAACGTTCTCCCTGTCAGTTGGGATGACGAGGATCTAACTGCCCTCCGTTTATTGAAAACCTACGATTAAGGGTTATTCTCTGGATAGAGGCAGTTCCGAAGGACATAGGATGTGCCCAACTATCACTGTCTTTTGCCGGAAGTTTTATATAACTCTGTGATTACCGCAGAGGCATCTAGTTGCTCAACATCGCCGGGAAGATCTTCGACCGTATCATTCTCAATCGTCTGAACGGTCACCTAGAGCAGGGCCTGCTCCCTGAAAGCCAATGTGGCTTCCGCCAACACCGCGGAACAACCGATATGATTTTTGTTGCCCGCCAACTACAAGAGAAAAGCCAGGAGATGCGAACTCACCTATACACTACCTTCGTGGATCTAACGAAAGCCTTTGACACGGTGAATCGTGACGGACTGTGGAAAGTCATGCAGAAATTTGGTTGTCCTGAGCGGTTCACGCACATGATGCGTCAGCTTCATGACGGGATGACGGCGCGCGTCACTGACAACGGAAGGTACCCGAAGCATTCGCAGTGACCAACGGAGTGAAGCAGGGCTGCGTACTAGCTCCCAATCTCTTCAGTCTCATGTTCTCTGCTATACTGATGGACGCCTTTCGTGATGAGCACCCTGGGATCCGCATCGTCCACAGAATTGACGTGCACCTACTCAACAGTCGGCTTAGGCAGACTCCAACGCGCATGTCTACGATTACAGTCCATGACTTGCTCTTCGCGGACGACTGCGCCCTTAAACACCGTGAGGAGGACATGCAAAGGAGCATGGACCTCTTCGTCGCAGAATGCGCCAATTTTGGATAAACAGTCAGTACAGCCAAAACGGTTGTCATGCGCCATCCGCCACCCAGTGCGGAATACAATGCTCCCCGAATCAATGTCAACGGTGCTCAACTCAAAAATGTGGAAACCTTTGCTTATCTGAGAAGTACGCTGCTACGTAACACGAGAATCGATGAAGAGGGTGCTCAACGGATCTTCAAAGTCAGTCAGACCTTCGGCCGGCTGCAGTCCTCCGTGGGGAATCACCATGGTATTCAATTGAACACCAAACTGAAGATGTACACGGCTGTCATTTTGACGACACTCCTTTACGGAGCGTAGACCTGGACCGTCTACTCGAACCAAGCCAGGAAACTGAATCACTTCCATCTCAGCTGCCTCACAAAAATACTCAAGCTGAGATGGCAAGACAGAATCCCAGACACGGAATTCCTGGAGCGGAGCGGAATCCCTCAGCATCCACGCCATGCTGAGGCAAGTGAAACTGCGATGGAGCGGCCACCTGCTAAGAATGGACGACGAGCGACTACCCAAACGACTTTTCTATGGAGATGTCGCTACGGGTTCTCGCCGACAAGTAGGTCAAACATGACGCTACGAGGATATTGAAGAAATATCTGAAGCAACTGCAAATCAACCCGGCGACCTGGGAGGACCTCGCCCAGGATCGACCGGTATTGAGAAGATCCGTGAAGACTGGTGCAGCAATCTATGAGGCAAACCGCATCACCGCTGCTAAGGCGAAAAGGGCGGCTCGTAAGTCACAAGCACCGCGGATCAACACCGACAATGCCCAAGCCCTCCCAACGTGCCCACGCTGTCAAGGCACCTTCCGCGCGCGAATCAGCCTGGTCGGACATCGTCGGACGCCATTCACTAACAATCCGACAATTCCAGCTCCACGTCTAATTCTACCAAACCTCCTTCGGACTCCTCACCCTCACTCCTGACATCAATTCCATTGCTCCCACCATCAAAGAGACCACATCCCAATACTCATCACCTGTTACCTTTACCACCTCCGCCAACACCACCATCAGCGATGGGCTCTCTCATAAACTGTCCTCATTGCGACCGCACATTCACCTCACACATCGGCCTGGTCGGTCATTTGCGAATCTATCGTACAGAGACTGGTGAACCAGTGCCTGTAGCAACAACACACAGCAAAGATCGCCGCCTCCACTGCCCTCGCGCATTCACTCATTGCATGGGCCTATTCGATCACATGCGCATCCATGACAGCCGAATTCACCGCAAGTCTGACAACACAGATACCCCTTGCACACCGTCCACCACTGCCATTCTTACTGCCACTGCCACCCTCACTACCACGAATGACATCCCCCCGGCCTCTCCCGATTTCTCCTGCCCATACTGCGCCCGCAACTTCAGCTCAGGCATCGGCCTGATCGGTCACCTGCGAATCCATCGCACGGAAGCTGTTGAACCAGTGCCTGGAGCTCCGACATACAGTCGCCGCGCTCGCTTCCGCACATTTACACACCGCATGGGCCTATTAGTACATACGATACGACAACCTAGGGTAAACCACTGGAGACTAAGCCACATCAGGGCACACTACCTACGCCAATACATAGACAACACCCTAAAAACCATGGCTTAAAAGACTGCTAATCTGACGCTAACACCAGACCACGCCGTTGGCTCAGTGTATGGGCTGGGTGTTGAGTGGCCGACCAGTGGACTGGGAGTCAGACGGCGATGGCACCTCCGTAGCCCCTGATTTAGTGAATCCTGGTGTGCACGTTATGGGAGTCAGGTCGTGCTGTGGCGCGCGAAGACGGGTACGCCAACCCGTCAGCCAATGCGCCCACTCCCACCTCAGACAACTGACTGGCTTGGACGGTGGTCTGATTGTGGGGGAGAGAGTGATGTCGACAGGTCAGCACATTTCCTCCCTATAAACAATCCCGGTGCGCTAAAAGCCGTGGCTTGGAAGGTTGCCAACTGATAGGATAACTCGTACCGTGATGTCAGCCCAATGCGTGTTTTGTGTGAAGTGGCTGACTGGCGTACTGAGTCAGGCTGCAATGGCTTCTTCTTAATGTGGCCTTTTGACACGCCCAGGGACGGCTACGACCGCGCCAGCCACCTGCGCCCTCCCATGTCCGGCCTTCTTGACTTTGTCATGACACTGGGCTCCGGTAGGGGAGGAGGAGAGTGAGGTAGATGAGGCGCAAGTGTACGATCACTTTAAACTAAATCACGCGCAAGTCACCGTCCCTGCATCACCTTTCCATGGAGCATACGGTGGACCTCGTCGTAATCGACGGTCGAACTGTCATGCGTAAGTAAAAAGCAGTTCCAACGCACTAGGATGCCCTGCGGCGCATGAATGAAGTAGGCTCTACGGGTTAGGCTGATTAAATAAAGTCAGGAAAAAAGGTGAGCGTAAAAGTTAGCGTGAAACAATGGAAGCGACGCAGCGCAGAGTCTGACACGTTTCAGTCCATGCTCAGTTTTCTACCCCAGCCGTCCATGTAACTTAAAAACACCACCTTACAAATAAACTATTTATTTCGCAGAAATATGTAGAACAAGGTCGTACATAGTGTAAAAGTAAACACAAAGTAGGAAGATCTGTGAAGAATTTTATGGGAAGAAAGGAAGATGGAGGTGAACATATATATATATATATATATAATGAGAGAAGCAAACAGTTAGGTTGGTGTAATGGTCAATGTATGCGAAGATTCAGTGTGATTTCGCAGTCCGCGGGCTTTCTGAAGTTCTTTTAGACGAATAGCCCATTCTTGGTAGGCAGTTTCCTTGCATTTTTTCAACTAGAAGGCAAAAGAAAAAAGGTTTTCAAGCAATGCATAAAATGCCTAAAACTCCGTGACAGAGCATGGAATTTATCCTCTTGGAATGGGTGATTTTTCGAGATCATTGCCTACGAATGGAGTCAGCTACTCAGGTTCTAACACATTTTACAGCTTTCAACAGCAAAATCTCTCTGGTGCGTTCCCCCAGCGACCATTATAAATGGAAACAAAAGGGTTATGCAAATCATATTGCAGTCCATTAACCGAACTCTACGTGGACGGATACTGCATCGGAAAGCTTTGGTGAGCTGAATGACAGAAAGAACTGAGAAACGTTGAGCTCGTTCCCCCACCTCTTCAAACATCCGGCCTTTCCAAGTGTAAGAGAAAAACAGGGCAACTGGACATGGCTAAGGGCGCAGCGGTTTATCTGCCATAAAAAGGGCTTCCGTCTAAGCGTGGACTAGACTGCACACACAGTAAGGGGCCGTGTCAACTTGAGAACCGGTGATCGTTCAAGCCACAGCATTTGGGACTCTGTGGCGGCTCAAAAATGTGTTCAGTGTCCGGTGAGATCAACCACGCTATTGGCACTCTTCCTCACTTATTGTGTACCACTGAAAGTCCAAGTCAGATCGAGTATGGTAGAACAGATACGGTGTGATGGTGTTTTGCTCCGGTCTCTCGCGTGCCAATAAACGTGTGTAAAAGCTTTGGTGTCCCGTGTTGCTCGGTGAGTCTACAGTGTACCCAGCCTATATAAAATAAATTTAGTTTTTACTAGGATCTCTGAATGACCCCAATGTTGTCGATTGATCGTCACAAATGTTATATCATTGTCATATTTGGTCCAAATGGCATCAGGGCTACAATCTCACTTGAATTCACTCCGACAGCTACCTACATGCGGCCTAATCCACTTCCCGGTATACAATAACAATTAATACTGATGCACAAACCACGTTATTCAATGCGCAGATACCAGGAGAAAGGGGTTACACGAATAATACCAAGCATACGCGTGCTTTTTCCCTTGAATTCAAGGGGAAATAGTCAAGGCAGATGATCATTGCAGACACACACAAAGGAAACTGGAACGGCCATTTCTGGTTTATTAGCCGTCATCAGCCAGGCATTCCCAACCTCACGTGGTGCACCACCCGAGGCTCGAACCCACGACCTGCTGATTAGAAGTCCAATGCTTTAAACCATTGCTCGTTGTCTTGCCGGTTTAGACCGGGAATATTGGTATCCGTTGATGAACGTTCACCGATCGCTAATGGGACTCACTCTGTCTCGGATGGAAACAGTTAAATTGTACACAGATCAGCTGCACCAAGTTGAGACATGGGAATATGAATCCTCCCCACCCGGGTGCGCTGGCCTTGGGCTAATTTTCAGGACCATTAGGATTTGGGTTAAGGTTAAGGCAGGGTTTTAGATTACGTTAGGGTCCGGGTTAAGGTTTCGGTTAGCATTGGGATTATGGCTAGAAAATAGTTGCCCTTCCTGGAATTTTGCGCAGGGTTACCTGTATTACCGTGAGTGGGGGGAGGGAGGAGGGTGGCGGGAACGGTTTCTGTTCCAATGGCTTACCGCAACTAGCAACAACATACTGAGATTAAAAGCAATAGGGTTTTATGTTTAGTAGGTTTTACAGTGTCAGTGACAGTGAAACAGCTTGCAACTCTTTTAAATTTAATGAGTTTCAAAACCAGATTATAGGACGCAACACCAATATTATGTACAGCATCTGGTCTATTTCCTGAAATAGGAACCAAGATTATGAAATGTTTTTTTCAGCTGAAATCGATTACTCGGCTGTGATCGTAACATTCATTACGGTGCAAAATATTTCAGTCACGCCAAGATGGAAAATTCCATATAACTTAAGCAGCCATCTTGTAACAAATTTGATTTTTGCAGGCACCTGAAAAAAGGTCAATAGTAGTCCTGGCGTAGCTGCAATATCCCGGGATTAAGCTTCATGATAAGCAATTGCATACCCCTACCTAACCAATACTTTTTTTAATTTAAAACACATTTGCGAATTTCGGGTACCATTTCATATGGTTTTTCAGATATTGTACATGATTTTAGCAAAAAAACATGAGAATATCAGTGTAAACAACCACCGCGCAAACTTGAGGTGCAAATAGTAGGTTTGACTGCACAACTGACTTGCAAAACAGAACTTGCAGCATCCATCGAAAGGATTTAACTTTCACATCCAGGTATCCGTGACTCCACTTTACAAAACGTGCCCTTACGCGGAGTTATAATTCAGTAATTTTGGCGGTAGCATGGTAATTCAGTGTTAAGGTCGGAGTCAGTGGGGGCGAGGTGCTTACGCGAGGATGCATGATATCTTTGATCGTATCGAGGACCGAAACGAGATTTTCCCGTGCCTCGTTCGGTCGACCGCCAAGAGCCGCTGCGCCAAAGTCTCGGGAGAGGAGAGAGTCAACTGACCCGGTGCCGAAGATGGCAGCCTCGTGCGCCTTTTCGTTGACCATCTGGCCGTACTGACTGCTTGAGGAGCGAATAGTATTCAAACCGCCGGAGGAAACCGGCGCCAGAGGCTGAGAAAGCAGGAGAGAAAAGAATCGGTCCTCCGTGAAAGGGAGGAAAAGCAAACAAGAGAGGCTGGCAACCCTGTTTGCTTCAATCAAAGCTCAGGAAAGCCGACAGCGAAGAACAGGGGAAAAAACACCCAATCGGTACCCTTTCTCTAGTCTACGGCCTTAGAAGTAGATCCTATTTCCTCCTCGTTGTTTGATTTATCGGAGCAACACCAGCCACTTGGTGGTTTTTCAAACTTCACCACTGCACTGAAACCTACTCTATAATGTACAGGGCTGATGATGTAAAAATATAAAAATTCACGTTTTTCAATGTTGAATCGGTGAATAACTAACTGTTCCCGGAGACTATTTCCTCAACTTTATAATACGAAATTATCCAGCGGTATAAGCTTGCAGTGATTTGTGAGACTCTCTGGTTACTGCTGCTTTGTGGCTCGGTCTCAACAGGCTAAAGTGTTAGAGCAAGCAGTCCGAAACAAAACAAACACACCGGGCAGATGTTGAGTTGGGCAATGTGAAGAAAGACGTCCAAGTGACCGAAAATGATACTCTCATGCATGACAGTACCTCAGCGGTGATTGGACTGTGGTGGGTGGGGGTGATGAGCAAAGCTGCAGTATACAATTGGACAAAAACCTTGGAGTCAAATGGTCAAACGCATGACAGTTCCTTGATGCCTGTGCTTTAGTTCTGAAAACGCAGCTTCGTGGATGTCTGCTGTTCAGATATCAGGTAGTCAAAATAGGCAAGTTCAATCTCCATTCCGCTAACATAGTTGGCTAATTGAATCCTCTGGTAGACGCGGTGTGATGACTACCCTAGTGGGGTGGGTTGCCCAAGCACCGCTTGCGTGTGAGAAAAACAAGTATCGAATAATCTACGTTTGCCTGAAATAGTAACATGGGCGGTTTTTCTCTTCACTCTAACTCCGATCATCAGGCCATCAACGTACCATGAAAAAGAACGGAGGAAACTGAGATGACAGTCGTTCCAGGCCTACTGCATGCTTCAGCAAGATACATCCTCAACCAGCAGCAGTAACCGGACACAAACTGAGGCCTACGCACTCATGGCGAACAGGCGGCAGGCAAGCTATCTCGTGAAACGTTAACCGATTAGAACGGATTACTCGGCTGAGGTTGAAATATTGAATACCGGGCAGAATAATACAAAGACAGTTCAGTCACAACAGGTGCCAGCATTTTAGCGAAATTCTTTCCACTTGCCTGCAAATAATACATTCTGGGAAAATCGCTTTGTGAGTAGTGTAAATTTTTCCTACCGATTCCTTACTCCTTATAAATTCAACTATATTCTACGGCAAATATGCCCAAAAATATACTTTCTTATATGTATCTAATAGAGAAGTAAGCCTTTTTTCGAATTTTACCCTCGAAAAATTGTATCTTTTGATTTTTTCGAAAAATGTTTTTGATTCCCAAATAGTATTGAGTCAAGACGTAGGCTTTCAACGCTTCATGCTGTATACTTTTCGTGTCACAAAAATGATATATTTACTTTATTAAGAAGATGTCATTTAGAGCTCAACAAACTTTGCAGGGATGGAGACCATGTTGTATACTTTGTAAACAGCGGGAAGTGGAAGCCAAATAGCCGGACCTACTGAAAACATTGCAAGCAAGGCCAACTGTCTAACTGGAATCGTGGCAAAAGTGGTTTTGTGGGTATGGCAGAACAGGCTGGCAGGAAAACTTAGGAGAAGCAAACGGAGAAGGTAGGGGTAATTACAACCTAGTTATTAACTATAAATAAGATAAAAACCCGCGCGATTTAAGGGAAACAGAATAGTTATCCCATGGGCGAAGGGCAAAAGAATCCGCCTACAGGATCGGTGAAGGGAAAACAAGCCTGAAATGGCGGTAAACAGAACCAATTTGGAACGCAGATGACTGAAGGACGAGGGTTAAACTAGAAAAAGGGTTTCTTTTGATTTATTTCAAAGGTTTGAGTCAAAACTGTAGCTTAATTTGCTGAGGCTTACAAAACCGCCTTTTGTATACTTTCCGTTTCAGGAAATCCATATATTTATTTACGTTATTAAGAAGACGCCAGATAGACCTCATTGAATTTGGCAAAGGATGGAGACCGTGTTGTTCACTTCGTAAACAGGGAGGTTGCAAACATGGACGTTTCAGGCTTGAAAAAAACTCATAATTAGAAACTTTTCAAAACCCAAATATGTTCTTTTATTGAGGTGAACATTTAAAGAGGACTACAATATTTACGCAAGTTTTCCGCAAAATATATTTGAATTAATAAGGCCATCGAAAATCAGGGGGTAAACTTCATACTGTTTAAATGTATAGATTATGTGGGTAAGAAGGTCAGTCAAAAACCGACACTGAGGTGACTGCACTTTTTGGGATTATGTTTTATGATAATTAATGTCACAGTAATCTTTTCCAATCGAAAACACATTTCAGAATTCCGATTAACCCTTCATGAAATAGACCACCTACTGCGTTTTCTAAATGGGTTCAGGCCGATAGGGTTCAGAGCACTGTAGAAAAAAGTATCCTGTCTCGTAGTAGATTGAGTAGTGAAAGTGGCCCCATCCTCTGGTTGGGGTCTGGACGCGATTATGACGTATTAAATACGACAGCCCAGGACAGCGATACAGTTCCGTTTAGAAGGAACTGAAATACGTACAGCAGGTGACATGAGTCATGAGATTAGGTGACTAAAAACGAAAACGAAAACCAAGATACGTTTAGATAAAAAAATTTCTGCATACAGTCAGCAAATAAACTACTAGTACTCGGGACAAGCCCGTTGCCTCAAGGGGAGGCGTTGCTAGAAGGGACGATTGGACGGAGGGCAGCATTATTTGATGAAAAATAATTCTTCCGATTCCGTGCACTTTGGTTAACATGACAATATTGATAGAGAAAGAAAGCCGGTGACTGCTCTCCGATGCACTATTATAGTTAACTACATGACTTGTAATAAATTCGTTGGTAACGGTAGGTTATGTAAAGCACCGAGCTAGAAACCCCCAGGCTCGTATGATACGGGAGCGGTGGTAATAGGGGTTTTACGGGTGGATCATTACAGTGGGTAATATAAGGCGTATATGGTCGTTGCAAAATTGTATGTGTTGTTCTTCCTGCTCTTTGAATTTACGAATTCGATGGTGTGCATCTGTTATAAAGGCTCCAAGAATTTGATAGCCATAGCGGATAGATGCTTGAAAGCCCTAGGATGACTCCCCTGCCGGTTTCTTCCGCACAGACTTCGGTAAAATCCTGTTGCTTCTACATCAGTGTAAAAAGAATAATTGTTCTGGCCTGAAATATAAGCAAATTGCACACTTTTCCATCGTCGAGCATAAAGCAAAACGGGAGCTTGAGGATTTTTAGCTTTCTCGGTGCTGTACATAACCTACCGTTAAAAAGTCGTTTTTTAAGCTCTGATTCGCAGTAGTAGTAGTAGTAGTAGTAGTAGTAGTAGTATTAGTAGGGGTAATAGTATAAGTAGTAGTAGTAGTAATACTACTAATACTATTATTATTAGTAGTAGTAGATACAGTCGTGGTTCTCAGACCCACAGTCCATCAACAAGCACAATGATCTCCCGTTCCCATACTCTGTGCTGAGGCATCGCCTGACCAGTTGAATGAGTAACGTGGGGAGGACGTGAGAGACCAACACCTTCAATGACAGGGAACCAAATGGCTCGGTTATTATCACGCCAACATACAACATGCATGAGAACGGCCATTTATTTGATGTAATAAAGCTTCGGGTACGCTAGGTTGATTCTTTTTTTGTAACCGGGATCTTCTTGCAAGTTTCATAACACTTTATGGGATTAGTCATAAGGCTAAATATTCTGTATAGAATTAAGTGGAACGTCACGTTAAATTAACGCGGACCACGGTTTCAGAGGTTACAGCTGCAAGGAAGTCCCTGTCATGCTCCTCCCTAGTCCCATTTTGCGAGAGGATTTCTGGGTTTGCTTTGAAATCTTTGTTTATCAAGGTGTCTCCTCGAGTGTATATACAGATGTCCACAAAGCAACCCCTCTGTGACCTTTTAAGAGGCCGAAGCTGTTCTGTTGATTGGAGGAGACAGTTAAAATGGTTAGGCTGCTTGTGACTTCAGTTAAACGCGAAATTTTCAGGAAAAAAGGGGCTAAGTACGGAGGTTATTTGTGACCAGAGACAACAACTTTGTCCTGATAGACGCATAAACGTGGGTCAGTTGGGAAACATACTTGAGGCGTTTTACGAGAGGAGCAGAAAGCAGTCTGCACAAAGCCCGCACTCTCCACCTCGGCAATGTCTTGGCTGCGAAGCTTTTCATTGTCGGATGCCAGCACCAGCGGTCTGCAAAGAAGAAACCGTGTGATGATGGTCAACAGACAACAGTCAACGACAAGCGTGCTTCACAGCATAAGAAGTACCAACGTGAGATTGACGATCTGAAACGTAATCCCCAAATAATGCACACAGTGGCATGTGAACGTAGCATTGAAGATCCACAATCTCATAAAATGCAGCAATACATCTGGAAGAACAGGCAGCTTTGCTGGCAAAATGGAAAAATAGGAATTCTAGCAAATATGTCTATTCCTGCGCGCGTCTCATTTCCTAGCTTACGAATTTATAAGAGGAAATGTCTTGTTTTTCAAAATAATGAACTGTAAAATGCATTTTCTATTAATATAAGAAGCAAGGGCTTCTCCAAAGATTCCCCACAAAGCCAATGTACTCGATGAACAAATATCCAGGGTTCGAATCCCACGTGACCCCAGGTTAAGTACGGTTGGCTGAAGATGACTAATAAGCTAGAAATTGCCACTCCAGTCTGCTTTGTCTGTAATGTTCTTCTACCTAATGCTAAATGTTAGTAACACGCCAGTATCGAATTTAAGTGCACCTGAGATGTTAACTGTCTTTTTTGTCAAAATTAATTAGCGTCTGCGTCTGATAAGGACCTGGGGAACCGTTGTCGCAAATGCACGTAATAAAGCTTCTTTTCCCATTTAACTTTATTTCTCGGAATGCCACGTGGAACGTGTGGGAGCGATCGGTGATCTTTCATCCACCAAGGTTAATATTCATGATCGAAATCAGCAATACAACTAGCACATGGCTCAACGGTTAGAGCGCTGGACTTCTGATCAATAGGTCTTGGGTTTGATCCTCAGCTGGATCATCATCTAGGGTTGGGTAAGACTGGCTGGCAATGGCTAATAAGCCAGAAATGACAATTCCAGTTCCCCTTGTATTTGTCGCGAATATCATTCTGTCTATATCTACATGCGAATACTGCTGAATCGGCAGTTTTATAGCAAGCAGGAAGATAGCAAAAATCCACAACAGAAAGCAGCATATCAGCAAGTCAAAATATCTTATCAAGAATATTATAACAGACCTGCTTAACCTGATCTACCCGAAACCAAGTAGCCGGTTTTCGTTGACTATCTTCATACTAAAGGGGAGTACACTGATTGGTTCCGGTCGGTTTTCAGGCAGATTGGATACATGCAGCAATGTGTGTTTATCGGGTGATTATTACGCATAATGACCTAGCCAAAAGATCTGTGAAGGTCATCAAGTGATTTCGGTATTTGAAGATCAGTTTAATATAGTATACTTAGGGGCTACAGCCAATATCTCTGGAAGCCGGTTAGACAATTGATAGCAAAGCTGATAGTGTTCAAAAAAACGGGAGGTAGGGGGTAAAAAACAAACCTATAAGACAGGGTCCACTTACTTGAGCTGAATTTTAATATCCTGAGAAGAGTCGCTAAGAAAAAGAAACGAAAAGGAAACGAAAATATGAGTCGATGGCATGCAGTAAGAATGTAAGTTAAGAGGTGATGACACAAACAAAAAGGATTAAGAAGGCGATTCTACGGTGGTGGTGGTGGTGGTGGTGGTGGTGGTGTTGGTGAGTTCCACTACCACGAAGAGATTTTCTGATAAGGACAAGGAAATTGAAGCGGCCATTTTCAGCATTTTTAACACGTCAGTGGCTCTACCTCAACAACAGATCCCGAAATCTTTGAATTTTGGTCATGCCTGTCATTATTCTATCCACTAGACTTGTTACTAAAAACTACAAAATTGAAAAAACTTCTGAAGGTGCAATAAAACGTTATATCAATGATAGGGGCGCATGTAGCAAGCCAAAGCCCAGGGAACGCGTGGATGCAGGAATTCACAGAAAGAATTTATTCAAAGACTATAAGAGTTTAGGTGTAAAAACCGTTTGTTCCATGTTTCAGTTCCTCCTTCTACCGCGTTTGGCCATCACCGAACGGGGAGTAGTAAACTTTACAGCCTCGGTGGTTACTTCGCCCAAGTACTCTGGGAACAGTTTTCACACGGTAAGAAATCCATTTGCGCTATTGTAAGTATTAATATTTTTCACGCTGCCGTCTTTTCAGAGAATGCATAATAGAAATTCACTTACAGTGAGGATGAAGGGCTCCTTCGACGATAGTGATTGTGGTGCCTGGAGTGACGGTCCCTCGATCTAGTGGAGTAAAGCAGATAATGGTGGAGCGGAGACGATGACAACAGTACCTTCTACTGACATGCACAAAATCCTACATACCAGTGATTGAATCAGTTATTTAGAAACTCCTATTAACGGCTTTGATAAAAAGCAATACAAGGCCATCATGGCATACAATATCTACCTTAAAAAGCAAAGAGCAACTCTCCAACGGAAGTTAAAAACAACACGAAAATGGTCACGGTGCCATTTCTTTTCGTTTTCGCAATTCAAACTCTGAATAGTAGGAAAAAAAGCTGAGTAAATGAAACTCAGGCGAAGATGTTACCTACACATCCGTACTGCAGGTTTGTTTGTCAAAAAGATCGTGGGGTTGTGCAAATGTTTGGATAGATAATTGACAGTTACAGAGTGCTGCTTAGGAAAGAAGAGGCTGGCTCAAGCGATAAAGATTACGCATTAATTTCAGAATAATTCTTATGGAATTTCATCGTCAGTTCAGAAGTCCGGTAGAAAATGTTCGGACAAAATAAGCTCACCAAAGAAACGGAAAAGATTGCTGTTTCAACTAGCAAACGATGACGGTTCAACCGAATTTACGGTACCTTTACTTGCCTTTCCAATAGGTCTAAGGTTACCAGCCACTTTCCAATGTAATAACGACGAAAATGCTGACAGAATCGCACACAAGGGTCACTTCCTGGCAGCCCAGCCGGTCCAGGTAAAACGAGATAGTTTCGAAAAAGCGCATCAACTTCAGGTGCTGGTCACATAACCAGATGACGCTTTGCTGCTCGCCAATATAACGAGACACAAAACAAGGCAGTCTTGAAACACTTTCAAATGGTTGCTTTTTTTGTAATTAAAATTTTATAACCTTTAATGGTAACTAATAAAGCAAAGAAACTACCCAAGTATCGAAGAACAATTTAACTACATGGAAATAAAAAGAGGGGACCGCCGATGGTATTTCCTACTCTGAACTTGCTTTAGCCAGCGGTTTTACCAGATTTTGCTACTAATCCAGGAGGCAGGAGCGCCTGATGATTGAAATACACACAGGCAGATGTTGCGCTCAAAGTCTGCAGCGGTTAGCCGCACCTAGAATCAAACATGACTGTATGTCGCGCCCTCATACTGGCTGTCAAAAGAGCGCGCTCCGCTATAAAAAACGAACAGCTGCAGCCCAAATTTACCAATGCTACAAGATAACCCAATTTCCATATGCCCCACCACCAAGATTGTCAGAAAATAAGCCGAGTTAAAGAGCCACAGCTAATGTCCTCCTGGACACAACCTTAGAAAAAAACCGCAGCTGAAAAAGCAGTCACTAGAAGAGATTCGAAATTCGGGTTAGACATCGCACGACGACTCCATCGCCGGTATCCAACAAAGCGGGTGTTGTAATATCTCGCAATTACTTACATTCCGGTAAGCCTGCCTGTCAGAGAACTAAGACAAGCACTGCCGACTTCGCGGTTACCTTTTGCTGAAACAACTTTCACATTCAGTTATCTAGGGGGGCTAAGAACAAACAGCACATAAGTCCATAGATATGCGCTGCTCTCTGGGTTCCTCTCCTCCTGCAATCTCATATCGGCGTTAAAGAGCGAATAGAGTACTCATGAGAAATCTTCCGGAAGATGTGCCCGGGCAACAGTAGGAAGGAAAGCCGAGGGAATGCATGGAGCTGGATCAACCGGAGTCTGCGAAACACCAGTGCACGCAGATTGCAAAGTGCACTGAGGACAGTCGTGGTGAGGCTGCTTGTATGGAGGTTATTTGATGCTCCCTGGACGGTTGTATGAGTTAAGCTGGAAAATCAGTTTTGAACCTGCCACAGTAGCTGTAGAGGTAGAAGCCAGGAGCGTGGAAATCACGCGATGGTAGAATGACTGACGAAAACTAGCATTCAAAGCTATAAAAGAGAAAGAAAGCCAAACGCACCGTGACCGACTGCGGTTCCGGGAAGACCAGTGGGACCTATAAAAAAGGGTACATGGTATAAAAAATTGTCAAAAAGATGACGAAAGCTGCAAGCCGAAATTCTACGTTTTCGGGGGTGCGAGAAGATTTCATTCATTAAGTTATTTGAACGACAGACTACTGTGAGTGACGAACTTACAAAACAAAAACTCCCACTTCGCCACGAGTAGTCGAATCGGAAGATTGTACAAATTACAGTCTTCTGGTGAATAACATATAATAATGAAAGCATATTTACTTCCGCAGACGACAATAAAATTCATCGCCTCAGTAGAAAGCAGGATGAAATAGGTTATTTTGGGCGATCTAGGTGAGCAGTCTAAAACGATTAAACATAAAGGAACTGATAGTTAAATGCTTTTGGATCTCGAAGTAAAATCGATAATGAATATTTAAATATTATCAATCCTACGAACTTCCACCAGCTGTTGGGCATTTTTCACTTAGATTCAAACCAACCAACTGAATGCCTCCACTGATAAATGATACATACCTGACGCACCTTTATCCACAGCCAAACGAGATTTTTATATGTGAGGCTTGATCAAATATGTATACATTCTTAAAACAAAATACTAGAAACCCACTATATATAGGATGACCCATGCATGTTAACATGCATAATGGGTATATACGCATAGATCCGCCCTATTGGGGTGGAGATGACACATTTATTTATAAAGCTGGAATAAATATTGAACGCCGGGGACTTATTCTGGAAACACTTAGCAAAAATTACGAAAAAAAGCGGTGCTACTTGGCAGAAATAGTAACCCCACCATAAAGGATTAGCTTAAGGGTCATATTTAGGATTGTGTTCGAGGGCGGGTTTAATATTACTGTCCAATTTTGAGTCTGGAGTAAATTCGAAAAAGGCATAGCATTCGATTTAGAAAGTTGAGATCTAGAGGTGAGGTTTTGAAAACATACGAAAAATTCAGATTTCAGCTGTGATGTTCACTATAGAAGACTTACATGATTTGTTCATGTACGATGGTGGAGCATCAACTTTTGGTTGACAAATCATTAAATTACAGCATGTTCCTGTGCCTTTTAAAAGTTTTATAGCGAGGTTGCTCTAGAGAATACGGCCTCACCTTAAGTTCGTTAAGTAAGCTCCAAAACAACATTATATTATTATTAACAAATGTGGCATTAGGAATTCCTAATGCCACATTTGTTAATCACCTTCACAAGGTTCGTTCCCTAAGTTGTTCAGCTTCTAAGTTCTTTCCCACCATCACTTTGAAAAAAGCGGGAAACAGATAACGGAAATATTATATACAAGAATAAAACCCTGATACAATTGCCACAGAAACTTTTATCAGGGCCAAGACAGTCCAGGTTTGATGCTCTGATTGGCTGAGACGGCAGTTTGCTCCAGTAAGTCATATCGGGTTAAAAGAGGTCTGTGGAGAGTGCAAATGGTCGCTTAGGAACAGAAGAACCAAAACAAAAGCAAGGAATTTAACAGGGTCACAGCCCGAGGCAATAAGCAGTCTACGCGACACAACAATTCGGTTCGCTTTTACGTGAGAAGGCTAGGGGTGGATCTCACCGCATCAAGAGTGGCGCAGCAACGAGGGATGGGCTGAGAGCCGTATGAGCGTGCTCCGTCAGTAATTAAATGTGCGTACAAAGTTGATGCCGTTGACGTTTTTATAATGCTCCGCGGCCAAAGCGACTTTGTCGATCGATGTTTTTGCAACCGTAGTTCAGGTTACACTGGCAATAACCAATAATTTTAAAGTAACAAAAAAAGTGAAATGGTTTAGCAAGTGAAAAAATGACTAAAAGGTGCAGTGAAAAAATGTAACTAGAAGGGGGCATTTGTTACGTCGAACCTGGAAGGCATCTGACAAACTTAAAGGTTACTGTTTGTTTCAAAACCGTGAGATTCAGCTCATTAAAACAACGCTAAAATTTTTAACCCAACTACTGACGAAGAATCCACTTGCGGGTCTTGATTGCCCTCCGCATTTCTGTATTGCCTATATTGGCTCGTAAGTCAGCGTTTCCTCCCTAAATCGAATTTATATACTATCCCAGTTCCAGGTTACATAGCCATCGTTCTTTTCCAAAATCTTCGCGTTTCCTACGAGATTGACCATATAAGTCCCCACATGTTGGCATAACTCTATCAACAGAAAGATAGCAAGGTTGAATTAACAAGCCATCTTTAATTTTAGACTGACTCTGTTCAGTGCATCCACATTCTATTGTGTGCTGTAGGTTGCAGGCCTGATTAAATGAATAACTTTTGTACGTTTTAGGGAACCACCAAATATTAATTTCCAGCACGGATGATCTGGATAAATAAAGACAATAATCCAATGGAGCAGGTGCAGCGAGGGATGAAAAAAACTCGTAGCTGGGCTTAGGACCCTGTCTTTCCAGGGAGATTGATCAAGCTTATTTGTTTTGCCTATCCTAAAGACAAATGAAGTGTGACCTGCTTTGGACATTCCGCATTACCACAGACAGGACAGTTGGCTGAAAGCCGAAGCTTTCTTTGTGTGTACAAACATGACTCACCTGCGCGGTCATCCATGCAAGGTCAAATGTGAGTGTATGCGCCTATATCAACGAAAGTTTTCTTTCAGTTAGCGGCGGATTTGACCATGGAACTCACTCCCAGGCGAAAAAGTAATGTCAAATACCGCAGATTTGTTAAAACGGTGCTTGCATTGCTTAATCTTTGATAACTAATGACTCTCACTACAGGACTATTTCCATTTTAGCAATGAACTTAACTTCATGGGTTTAATATGTAAGCATCACTCAACTGCATAAATTACGCAAAAAGATTTTCTGTAAACCTTACATTTATACCTATAATTTTGAGTGTAAATAAATTTTTTTATCGTGGGCTACGCAAAAACCATCAAATGACAGTTCAACCGTTGATTTCGACTATGTCAACCGTGCGCTCCACAGCAGTCAGTCACTTTATACATAATCGTCTTAGACTGCTCACCTAAATCGCCCGAAAACTCCTGCGTTCTACTGAGGCGATGAATTTTATTGTCGTCTGCGGAAGTAAATATGCTTTCATTTTTATCTGTTATTCACCAGAAGACTGTAATTTGTACAATCTTCCGATTCGACTACTCGTAGCGAAGTGAGAGTTTTTGTTTTGTAAGTTCGTCACTCACAGTAGTCTGTCGTTCAAATAACTCAATGAATGAAATCTTCTCGCACCCCCGAAAACTTTGAACTTCGGCTTGCAGCTTTCGTCATCTTTTTGACAATTTTTTATACCATGTACCCTTTTTATAGGTCCCACTGGTCTTCCCGGAACCGCAGTCGGTCACGGTGCGTTTGGCTTTCTTTCTCTTTTATAGCTTTGAATGCTAGTTTTCGTCAGTCATTCTACCATCGCGTGATTTCCACGCTCCTGGCTTCTACCTCTACAGCTACTGTGGCAGGTTCAAAACTGATTTTCCAGCTTAACTCATACAACCGTCCAGGGAGCATCAAATAACCTCCATACAAGCAGCCTCACCACGACTGTCCTCAGTGCACTTTACAATCAGCGTGCACTGGTGTTTGGCAGACTCCGGTTGATCCAGCTCCATGCATTCCCTCGGCTTTCCTTCCTACTGTTGCCCGGGCACATCTTCCGGAAGATTTCTCATGAGTACTCTATTCGCTCTTTAACGCCGATATGAGATTGCAGGAGGAGAGGAACCCAGAGAGCAGCGCATATCTATGGACTTATGTGCTGTTTGTTCTTAGCCCCCCTAGATAACTGAATGTGAAAGTTGTTTCAGCAAAAGGTAACCGCGAAGTCGGCAGTGCTGGTCTTAGTTCTCTGACAGGCAGGCTTACCGGAATGTATGTAATTGAGAGATATTACAACACCCGCTTTGTTGGATACCGGCGATGGAGTCGTCGTGCGATTTCTAACCCGAATTTCGAATCTCTTCTAGTGACTGCTTTTTCAGCTGCGGTTTTTACTAAGGCTGTGTCCAGGAGGACATTAGCTGTGGCTCTTTAACTCGGCTTATTTTCTGACAATCTTGGTGGTGGGGCATATGGACATTGAGTTATCTTGTAGCATTGGTAAATTTTGGCTGCAGCTGTTCGTTTTTTATAGCGGAGCGCACTCTTTTGACAGCCAGTATGAGGGCACGACATACAGTCGTGTTTGATTCTAGGTGCGGCTAACCACTGCAGACTTTGAGCGCAACTTCTGCCTGTGTGTATTTCAATCATCAAGCGCTCCTGCCTCCTGGATTAGTAGCAAAATCTGGTAAAACCGCTGGCTAAAGCAAGTTCAGAGTAGGAACTACCATCGGCGGTCCCCTCTTTTTATTTCCATGTAGTTAAATTGTTCTTCGATACTTGGGTAGTTTCTTTGCTTTATTAGTTACCATTAAAGGTTATAAAATTTTAATTACAAAAAAAGCAACCATTTGAAAGTGTTTCAAGACTGCCTTGTTTTGTGTCTCGTTATATTGCGCGAGCATCAGAGCGTCTTGTGGTTATGTGACCAGCACCTGAAGTTGGTGCGCTTTTTCGAAACTATCTCGTTTTACCAGGACCGGCTGAGCTGCTAGGAAGTGACCCTTGTGTGCGATTCTGTCAGCATTTTCGTCGTAATTACATTGGAAAGTGGCTGGTAACCTTAGACCTATTGGAGAAGGCAAGTAAAGGTACCGTAAAATTCGGTTGAACCGTCATCGTTTGCTAGTTGAAACAGCAATCTTTTCCGTTTCTTTGGTGAGCTTATTTTGTCCGAACATTTTCTACCGGACTTCTGAACTGACGATGAAATTCCATAAGAATTATTCTGAAATTAATGCGTAATCTTTATCGCTTGAGCCAGCCTCTTCTTTCCTAAGCAGCACTCTGTAACTGTCAATTATCTATCCAAACATTTGCACAACCCCACGATCTTTTTGACAAACAAACCTGCAGTACGGATGTGTAGGTAACATCTTCGCCTGAGTTTCATTTACTCAGCTTTTTTTCCTACTATTCAGAGTTTGAATTGCGAAAACGAAAAGAAATGGCACCGTGACCATTTTCGTGTTGTTTTTAACTTCCGTTGGAGAGTTGCTCTTTGCTTTTTAAGGTAGATATTGTATGCCATGATGACCTTGTATTGCTTTTTATCAAAGCCGTTCATATGAGTTTCTAAACAACTGATTCAATCACTGGTATGTAGGATTTGTGCATGTCAGTAGAAGGTACTGTTGTCATCGTCTCCGCTCCACCATTATCTGTTTTACGCCACTAGATCGAGGGACCGTCACTCCAGGCACCACAATCACTATCGTCGAAGGAGCCCTTCATCCTCACTGTAAGTGAATTTCTATTATGCATTCTCTGAAAAGACGGCAGCGTGAAAATATTAATACTTACAATAGCGCAAATGGATTTCTTACCGTGTGAAAACTGTTCAAGAAGTAACCACCGAGGCTGTAAAGTTTACTACTCCCCGTTCGGTGATGGCCAAACGCGGTAGAAGGAGGAACTGAAACATGGAACAAATGGTTTTTACACCTAAACTCTTATAGTCTTTGAATAAATTCTTTCTGTGAATTCCTGCATCCACGCGTTCCCTGGGCTTTGGCTTGCTACATGCGCCCCTATCATTGATATAACGTTTTATTGCACCTTCAGAAGTTTTTTCAATTTTGTAGTTTTTAGTAACAAGTCTAGTGGATAGAATAATGACAGGCATGACCAAAATTCAAAGATTTCGGGATCTGTTGTTGAGGTAGAGCCACTGACGTGTTAAAAATGCTGAAAATGGCCGCTTCAATTTCCTTGTCCTTATCAGAAAATCTCTTCGTGGTAGTGGAACTCACCAACACCACCACCACCACCACCGTAGAATCGCCTTCTAAATCCTTTTTGTTTGTGTCATCACCTCTTAACTTACATTCTTACTGCATGCCATCGACTCATATTTTCGTTTCCTTTTCGTTTCTTTTTCTTAGCGACTCTTCTCAGGATATTAAAATTCAGCTCAAGTAAGTGGACCCTGTCTTATAGGTTTTTTTTTTACCCCTACCTCCAGTTTTTTGAACACTATCAGCTTTGCTATCAATTGTCTAACCGGCTTCCAGAGATATTGGCTGTAGCCCCTAAGTATACTATATTAAACTGATCTTCAAATACCGAAATCACTTGATGACCTTCACAGATCTTTTGGCTAGGTCATTATGCGTAATAATCACCCGATAAACACACATTGCTGCATGTATCCAATCTGCCTGAAAACCGACCGGAACCAATCAGTTTACTCCCCTTTAGTATGAAGATAGTCAACGAAAACCGGCTACTTGGTTTCGGGTAGATCAGGTTAAGCAGGTCTGTTATAATATTCTTGATAAGATATTTTGACTTGCTGATATGCTGCTTTCTGTTGTGGATTTTGCTATCTTCCTGCTTGCTATAAAACTGCCGATTCAGCAGTATTCGCATGTAGATATAGACAGAATGATATTCGCGACAAATACAAGGGGAACTGGAATTGTCATTTCTGGCTTATTAGCCATTGCCAGCCAGTCTTACCCAACCCTAGATGATGATCCAGCTGAGGATCAAACCCAAGACCTATTGATCAGAAGTCCAGCGCTCTAACCGTTGAGCCATGTGCTAGTTGTATTGCTGATTTCGATCATGAATATTAACCTTGGTGGATGAAAGATCACCGATCGCTCCCACACGTTCCACGTGGCATTCCGAGAAATAAAGTTAAATGGGAAAAGAAGCTTTATTACGTGTATTTGCGACACCGGTTCCCCAGGTCCTTATCAGACGCAGACGCTAATTAAATTTGACAAAAAATACAGTTAACTTCTCAGGTGCACTTAAATTCGATACTGGCGTGTTACTAACATTTAGCATTAGGTAGAAGAACATTACAGACAAAGCAGACTGGAGTGGCAATTTCTAGCTTATTAGTCATCTTCAGCCAACCGTACTTAACCTGGGGTCACGTGGGATTCGAACCCTGGATATTTGTTCATCGAGTACATTGGCTTTGTGGGGAATCTTTGGAGAAGCCCTTGCTTCTTATATTAATAGAAAATGCATTTTACAGTTCATTATTTTGAAAAACAAGACATTTCCTGTTATAAATTCGTAAGCTAGGAAATGAGACGCGCGCAGGAATAGACATATTTACTAGAATTCCTATTTTTCCATTTTGCCAGCAAAGCTGCCTGTTCTTCCAGATGTATTGCTGCATTTTATGAGATTGTGGATCTTCAATGCTACGTTCACATGCCACTGTGTGCATTATTTGGGGATTACGTTTCAGATCGTCAATCTCACGTTGGTACTTCTTATGCTGTGAAGCACGCTTGTCGTTGACTGTTGTCTATTGACCATCATCACACGGTTTCTTCTTTGCAGACCGCTGGTGCTGGCATCCGACAATGAAAAGCTTCGCAGCCAAGACATTGCCGAGGTGGAGAGTGCGGGCTTTGTGCAGACTGCTTTCTGCTCCTCTCGTAAAACGCCTCAAGTATGTTTCCCAACTGACCCACGTTTATGCGTCTATCAGGACAAAGTTGTTGTCTCTGGTCACAAATAACCTCCGTACTTAGCCCCTTTTTTCCTGAAAATTTCGCGTTTACCTGAAGTCACAAGCAGTCTAACCATTTTAACTGTCTCCTCCAATCAACAGAACATCTTCGGCCTCTTAAAAGGTCGCAGAGGGGTTGCTTTGTGGACATCTTTATATACACTCGGGGAGGCACCTTGATAAACAAAGATTTCAAAGCAAACCCAGAAATCCTCTCGCAAAATGGGACTAGGGAGGAGCATGACAGGGACTTCCTTGCAGCTGTAACCTCTGAACCGTGGTCCGCGTTAATTTAACGTGACGTTCCACTTAATTCTATACAGAATATTTAGCCTTATGACTAATCCCATAAAGTGTTATGAAACTTGCAAGAAGATCCCGGTTACAAAAAAAGAATCAACCTAGCGTACCCGAAGCTTTATTACATCAAATAAATGGCCGTTCTCAAGAAGAATAAGTTGTATATTTACTGAATTAATCCTTGCCAGCCGAGAAGTAAAGGTATGCAACTCAGGAGAAGAAGATGCGATCGCTCGAACATGAAGTTTATTGGCCTGACATTTCGGATACTCACTCGAGCCCATCATCATAGACAGTGGAAGATAAGGGTGATAAAAGTTCAGGGTGCACAGTATTTATAGTACGTAGGGACCACGTGATCACATGCGTACTACAATTAGCAGCTCTCGCAATCACCGCTGGGGGTCGTAATTGATGCGACGATGGCTTGGCTGTCCACGCCTGAGTCGTTAATGGCAGTTATTTCATCATGCATGTTGTATGTTGGCGTGATAATAACCGAGCCATTTGGTTCCCTGTCATTGAAGGTGTTGGTCTCTCACGTCCTCCCCACGTTACTCATTCAACTGGTCAGGCGATGCCTCAGCACAGAGTATGGGAACGGGAGATCATTGTGCTTGTTGATGGACTGTGGGTCTGAGAACCACGACTGTATCTACTACTACTAATAATAATAGTATTAGTAGTATTACTACTACTACTACTTATACTATTACCCCTACTAATACTACTACTACTACTACTACTAATACTACTACTACTACTACTACTACTACTACTACTACTACTACTACTACTACTACTACTACTGCGAATCAGAGCTTAAAAAACGACTTTTTAACGGTAGGTTATGTACAGCACCGAGAAAGCTAAAAACCCTCAAGCTCCCGTTTTGCTTTATGCTCGACGATGGAAAAGTGTGCAATTTGCTTATATTTCAGGCCAGAACAATTATTCTTTTTACACTGATGTAGAAGCAACAGGATTTTACCGAAGTCTGTGCGGAAGAAACCGGCAGGGGAGTCATCCTAGGGCTTTCAAGCATCTATCCGCTATGGCTATCAAATTCTTGGAGCCTTTATAACAGATGCACACCATCGAATTCGTTAATTCAAAGAGCAGGAAGAACAACACATACAATTTTGCAACGACCATATACGCCTTATATTACCCACTGTAATGATCCACCCGTAAAACCCCTATTACCACCGCTCCCGTATCATACGAGCCTGGGGGTTTCTAGCTCGGTGCTTTACATAACCTACCGTTACCAACGAATTTATTACAAGTCATGTAGTTAACTATAATAGTGCATCGGAGAGCAGTCACCGGCTTTCTTTCTCTATCAATATTGTCATGTTAACCAAAGTGCACGGAATCGGAAGAATTATTTTTCATCAAATAATGCTGCCCTCCGTCCAATCGTCCCGTCTGGCAACGCCTCCCCTTGAGGCAACGGGCTTGTCCCGAGTACTAGTAGTTTATTTGCTGACTGTATGCAGAATTTTTTTTATCTGAACGTATCTTGGTTTTCGTTTTCGTTTTTAGTCACCTAATCTCATGACTCATGTCACCTGCTGTACGCATTTCAGTTCCTTCTAAACGGAACTGTACCGCTGTTCTGGGCTGTCGTGTGTAATGCGTCATAATCGCGTCCAGACCCCAACCAGAGGATGGGGCCATTTTCACTACTCAATCTACTACGAGACAGGATATTTTTTCTACAGTGCTCTGAACCCTATCGGCCTGAACCCATTTAGAAAACGCAGTAGGTGGTCTATTTCATGAAGGGTTAATCGGAATTCTGAAATGTGTTTTCGATTGGAAAAGATTACTGTGACATTAATTATCATAAAACATAATCCCAAAAAGTGCAGTCACCTCAAAGTGTCGGTTTTTGGCTGACCTTCTTACCCGCATAATCTATACATTTAAACAGTATGAAGTTTTCCCCCTGATTTTCGATGGCCTTATTAATTCAAATATATTTTGTGGAAAACTTGCGTAAAATATTGTAGTCCACTGGTAAAGCATTACGTCCTCTTAAATGTTCACCTCAATAAAAGAACATATTTGGGTTTTGAAAAGTTTCTAATTATGAGTTTTTTTCAAGCCTGAAACGTCCATGTCTGCAACCTCCCTGTTTACGAAGTGAACAACACGGTCTCCATCCTTTGCCAAATTCAATGAGGACTATCTGGCGTCTTCTTAATAACGTAAATAAATATATGGATTTCTTGAAACGGAAAGTATACAAGAGGCGGTTTTGTAAGCCTCAGCAAATTAAGCTACAGTTTTGACTCAAACCTTTGAAATAAATCAAAAGGAACCCTTTTTCTAGTTTAACCCTCGTCCTTCAGTCATCTGCGTTCCAAATTGGTTCTGTTTACCGCCATTTCAGGCTTGTTTTCCCTTCACCGATCCTGTAGGCGGATTCTTTTGCCCTTCGCCCATGGGATAACTATTCTGTTTCCCTTAAATCGCGCGGGTTCTTATCTTATTTATAGTTAATAACTAGGTTGTAATTACCCCTACCTTCTCCGTTTGCTTCTCCTAGGTTTTCCTGCCAGCCTGTTCTGCCATACCCACAAAACCACTTTTGCCACGATTCCAGTTAGACAGTTGGCCTTGCTTGCAATGTTCTCAGTAGTTCCGGTTATTGGGCTTCCACTCCCTGTTGTTTACAAAGTATACAACACGGTCTCCATCCCTGCAAAATGTGTTGAGCTCTAAATGACATCTTCTTAATAAAGTAAAGATATCATTTTTTGTGACACGAAAAGTATACAGCATGAAGCGTTGAAGGCCTACGTCTTGACTCAATACTATTTGGGAATCAAAAACATTTTTCGGATAAATCAAAAGATACAATTTTTCGAGTGTAAAATTCGAAAAAGGCTTACTTCTTTATTAGATACATATAAAAAAGTATATTTTTGAGCATATTTGCCGTAGAATATAGTTGAATTTATAAGGAGTGCAGGAATCGGTAGGAAAAATTTACACTACTCACAAAGCTATTTTCACAGAATGTAATATTTGCAGGCAACTGGAAAGAATCTCGCTAAAAAGCCGGCACTTGTCGTGACTGAACTCTCTTTGTATTATTCTGCCCGGTATTCAATATTTTAACCTCAGCCGAGTAATCCATTCTAATCGAAAAACATTTTTGGAATTTCGGTTAACATTTCACGAAATAGCTCGCCTGCCGCCTGTTCGCCATGAGTGCGTAGGCCTCAGTTTGTGTCCGGTTACTGCTGTTGGTTGAGGATGTATCTGGCTGAAGCATGCAGTAGGCCTGGAACGACTGTCACCTCAGTTTCCTCCGTTCTTTTTCATGGTACGTTGATGGCCTGATGATCGGAGTTAGAGTGAAGAGAAAAACCGCCCATGTTACTATTTCTGGCAAACGTAGCTTATTCGATACTTGTTTTTCTCACACTCAAGCGGTGCTTGGGCAACCCACCCCACTAGGGAAGTCATCACACCGCGTCTACCAGAGGATTCAATTAACCAACTATATTAGCAGAATGGAGATTTAACTTGCCTATTTTGGCTTCCTGATATCCGAACAGCAGACATCCACGAAGCTGCGTTTTCCGAACTAAAGCACAGGCATCAATGAATTGTCTTGCGTTTGACCATTTGACTCCAATGTTTTTGTCCAATTGTATACTGCAGCTTTGCTCATCACCCCCAACCACCACAGTCCAATCACCGCTGAGGCACTGTCATGCATGAGAGTATCATTTTCGGTCACTTGGACGTCTTCTTCACATTGCCCAACTCAACATCTGCCCGGTGTGTTTGTTTTGTTTCGGACTGCTTGCTCTAACACTTTAGCCTGTTGAGACCGAGCCACAAAGCAGCAGTAACCAGAGAGTCTCACAAATCACTGCAAGCTTATACCGCTGGATAATTTCGTATTATAAAGTTGAGGAAATAGTCTCCGGGAACAGTTAGTTATTCACCGATTCAACATTGAAAAACGTGAATTTTCTATTTTACATCATCAGCCCTGTACATTATAGAGTAGGTTTCAGTGCAGTGGTGAAGTTTGAAAAACCACCAAGTGGCTGGTGTTGCTCCGATAAATCAAACAACGAGGAGGAAATAGGATCTACTTCTGAGGCCGTAGACTAGAGAAAGGGTACCGATTGGGTGTTTTTCCCCTGTTCTTCGCTGTCGGCTTTCCTGAGCTTTGATTGAAGCAAACAGGGTTGCCAGCCTCTCTTGTTTGCTTTTCCTCCCTTTCACGGAGGACCGATTCTTTTCTCTCCTGCTTTCTCAGCCTCTGGCGCCGGTTTCCTCCGGCGGTTTGAATACTATTCGCTCCTCAAGCAGTCAGTACGGCCAGATGGTCAACGAAAAGGCGCACGAGGCTGCCATCTTCGGCACCGGGTCAGTTGACTCTCTCCTCTACCGAGACTTTGGCGCAGCGGCTCTTGGCGGTCGACCGAACGAGGCACGGGAAAATCTCGTTTCGGTCCTCGATACGATCAAAGATATCATGCATCCTCGCGTAAGCACCTCGCCCCCACTGACTCCGACCTTAACACTGAATTACCATGCTACCGCCGAAGTTACTGAATTATAACTCCGCGTAAGGGCACGTTTTGTAAAGTGGAGTCACGGATACCTGGATGTGAAAGTTAAATCCTTTCGATGGATGCTGCAAGTTCTGTTTTGCAAGTCAGTTGTGCAGTCAAACCTACTATTTGCACCTCAAGTTTGCGCGGTGGTTGTTTACACTGATATTCTCATGTTTTTTGCTAAAATTATGTACAATATCTGAAAAATCATATGAAATGGTACCCGAAATTCGCAAATGTGTTTTCAATTAAAAAAAGTATTGGTTAGGTAGGGGTATGCAATTGCTTATCATGAAGCTTAATCCCGGGATATTGCAGCTACGCCAGGACTACTATTGACCTTTTTTCAGGCGCCTGCAAAAATCAAATTTGTTACAAGATGGCTGCTTAAGTTATATGGAATTTTCCATTAATTTTCGTCTTCTTATAATTTCAAATATATTTTTAGGAAACATGCGTATACATTCATTTGGTAGATAATGACGTCTTAAAATTTTATACTAGAAGAAATAGTGTCTGTGATTTTAAAAAAACTTTTTTAATTACCATTTTGTCATTTCTGTTTGCTTTTTGGTTTTGCAGCCTCCAATCTATATACTCCTCATGCATACGAATTCGAAAATCATCCATTTCTCTACGTTACTAAGCAGACGTCATATAGGACTCATTAATTGTTACAAGGAATTTGGGCCATTTTGTATACTTCATAAGCAAATTTAACAAGCGGACAGATACAATTTGTATGAATAGACTCTTCACGGTCCTAAATTCTCATAATCACAAACTTTTTAAACCGAAGGATATTATATTTAAAGTGTTAACTTTACAGAAGACTTGATTTGCTAGCAAATTAGCACAAGGAGGAATATTTTTGTGCACGTTTTCTATAACTTCTATCCCAATTTACAGTTACATCAAAAATAGATGGGAAACAATCCATACTTCTTAATGAGTAATTTTTCCCAGTGTTATTTTTGTAGACGGCTGAAAATAAACTCATTGAAAAATGTTGGCATCTTGGTGTGACTGAAATATTTTGCACCGTAATGAATATTACGATCACAGCCGAGTAATCGATTTCAGCTGAAAAAAACATTTCATAATCTTGGTTACTATTTCAGGAAATAGACCAGATGCTGTACATAATATTGGTGTTGCGTCCTATAATCTGGTTTTGAAACTCATGAAATTTAAAAGAGTTGCAAGCTGTTTCACTGTCACTGACACTGTAAAGCCTACTAAACACAAAACCCTATTGCTTTTTATCTCAGTAATGGAGATTGAACTCGCCTATTTTGGCTACCTGATATCCGAACAGCAGACATCCACGTTGTATTGATAGAAGTTTCGTTTTCAGAATTAGAATACAGGGATCAAGAAACTGTCAAGTATGGTGACTTATATAGGTTGATTTTCGCTACGTGAGGAAAGGCGTCTGGCTTCTGCTATTGTGTAGTGGAAGCCGCATGAGAAATTGAAGTCTATGGCAACTTCAATAGGTCTTTTGTCTCGAAAACATTTTTAAAAGAAATTTATAATTTATTTTCTGTCGGTTTACGGTTTAACTGGCAAACAAATGAATGAGAGAGTTCAGATGCTGACATTCTTGAGAGGGAGTAGCAGAGATATCACCATCGAAGATGTTACCAGTATAGAGAGAACTGATCCAAGCTTTAACCTAAAGTCATTTAAATTTTGTAAAGCAGACAGATCAAGCTGCTCAGCTTTAAAAACTGGTTGCATATGCATAGTATTGCTGTGACTACTAAATACAATCAAACAACGTTTCGGTTCAACGGCTGAGAGCTTGAGCTGCTCTGAGATTTTCGTTCTCATGTTTGCTGGGAGGAGGTTGTTATTTGTTTAAACTTTGGAAAAATCAGGCAAATGATTTACCGCTACCATCTAGCAGATCTTGCGATCGAATTTCAGCGCTAATTTAATTGTTGGAAAAATATACACCGTTTGAGGACATTAGGATGCACAAAATACGAATTGCAGAATTCAAGTGAGTAACTAACAGGCAAAACTAGCAAAACTCAAAAGGGGAATGGCAAATGATAATTCTAAAAACGAATATGTCGATGCTCATGGAAGGATTTAAAAACTGCTGAATAATGTTTTCCCTAGACAATTCGTTTTATGCCATTACGGAAACGTGGCTCAAAGCCAAAATCGAGGATAGCGAGGTTTCGATAGATGAATACCAACTTTTTCGAAAAGACAGAGAAAAAAGAAAGGGGAGGAGGAGTGGCCGTATATGTTAGGACAGGAATCTCGGCAGTCGAACGAGCACACTCCATCTTCCTTGAATATGAAATTCTCTGGATAACGATTAAAAAGGATTGTTCACAGAACCTACAATTCTTGACGATCTACAGACCACGGAACATTCCAAGTGCAGCTGATGATTCCCTCCTCCATTTGCTCAAGGAAGTAGCAAGTCACCAGGAGGTGCTTATTGCTGGAGATTTCAATGCACCTATAGTATATAATTCAGTATATATAAGGGAGATAGGCAGAGCCTTTGAAAACCCTATTAACAGATAGACGCTACCAAAACAAGTAAATGTTACATGGCGATAGTCGTTTTAGTATATCAATCATTGCTGTCGACTAATTATATGTTCATCAAGTAAAAATGCATCAAGTCTTCTTTTAAACATTTCGACGCTTTCAGCCTGAACAACTGAGGCTGGCAGTTTGTTCCATTCGTCAATCACCCGTTGGGAAAAGAAGTTGGCCCGCACTTCAAGTTTGGCGTGATTTCTTTTCAGTTTGTATTGGTGACCTCGGAGACTTGTCATGTTTGCCAATTCAAAAAAGTTGGCCATCTGAAGAGCACAATCAACTCCTCTGACCAGGTTGAAGACTAAGATCATATCCCCTCTGTATTGCCTATAAGAGAGAGGAAAAATTTTAAGTCTTTCTAGGTGGCCATCATAGGGTAGGCATTCCAATCCGCTGACTAGTTTCGTTGCCCTCCGTTGAACTGGGTAAATCTGACAGTTGATGGTGCACCAACTTCCTTCGGCCACAAGCTAATGGATCTCGCTCTCGACCAACCTCTGGTACAGAAGGTTAACATACCAACGAGATTTAGACAGAACCAGAGAGCAAATTTCCTGGACCTGGTATTTACGAAGGACTTCTCTAGCATTGATGAAGTATATTCTATTGCACCCCTCGGTAAGAGTGACCATTGTACGCAGATGTGGGATTACTCACTTTATTCTCAGTTCCAGAATGGAACGGAATGCAAGCGAAATATATGGAAGGCTGATTTTAACGCGATGAGGAAAGAACTGATGTCGATGAGATGGGATTGTTTGCTTAAAGGGAATTCAGAGGATGACCGGCGATCATTTAAGACAGTCTCACTCGACCTGATTGAACGCTTTTGTCCAGTGAAGGTGCAACAAAAGAATAGTCGCCCGCCTGGTTAACAAGACAATTTAACAGACAGTTAAAGAAGAAGAATAAAAAATGGAAGGTATTCAGGCGAACAGGGTCAGCAGAGCATCTCAAAGAATTTAGTCATCAAAGAAACGCTGTAAAAAGAATGATTCGTCAGGCAAGGAAGAACTATGAATCAAGAATTATTCAACAGGCTGAATATAAACCAAAACTTTTATTCCATTATATCAATATCCGACTAAAAACAAGGACCCAGTAGCAGTACTCATGGATGGGAATGGTGTTGAAGTCGTTGAAAATTGCGACAAAGCCGAGTACTTAGGTCGTTTTTTTGCCTCGGTATTCACTAGAGAACCGGAACTTCAGCTTGACCACGTCAACAGTGCTGTTATAGACGCCGGTCCAGTGCTTGAATATATAATCTTCCAGGAACCTCTCGTGGAACGAGAACTGCGAAATCTGGAAATAAG
>WEDG01001959.1:0-77524 GCA_017591395.1 Schistocephalus solidus | reverse complement strand
GCCGAATAAGGTGCTTTGTTTCGTCGGATTCCCCGGTTTGTTTGAGAATCGACTCGACACTGGCCCCGAGATTTACCGGATCGGCGTCTGCGATGTTAAAGCAAACTTCATGACTCAGCACTTTCAATTGCGCAGGCGACAACTCGCTTCGATGACATATTGTACACCAGAACTTCGTCTTCTTGAGATGAATGGGTTATATTTCGAAGCTTATCCGCCAGCTCCGCATCTCTCGTTGCTCGTAGTTCTCTGGCCCGTTTATCAATCACCTGCTGCAGCAGCCTGACTCCGTCCTCGCCGATTAGTTCAGCGCACTGTGCAACCGCTTGGTTCAAAACCCCATTGTATTTGCGCAGTCGAAGATGGCAGTCTTGGAGGAGCACCCGAATCATTCGTCTGCTATGTTGTGTCACCCACCTTTTCGCCAGACTTGTGTTCACCGGTGGCTTGTAGGACAAGCTTTTCGGAAGCACGTGATTGTCAAGGCATCTGTGGAGGAATTGAATTTGCGCGTACGTTGATGACAGACGAAGGGCAAATATTTCCCAACGTCGTGCTGACTCAAGCGCTTCGCGCCCGAAAAATATTGCTAATAGAAGCGAAGATGCGCGTTCCCGGAAATAAATGAGAAGAAGAGGCGATCAGCCGGGAGTCAATCATTCGACATCTGGTTATGAGGCCTAAGGCTGCGAGGTGAAACAATAAACGTCAGCTACCGGGTTTAATGCAATTCCTGCGCCGATCAGCTACATTGGAGGCACCGGGAAACGTCCTACGACCCGGGTCCGGAGGAGAACACATGAGGCGGTAAGAAGAATGGACCCGCTGTCTTTGGTGGCGGACCATTGCCGCAGACTCTGGACACACGTTCGCCTTCCAGAATGCTGAAATTCTTGGTCAAGAAGCGACCGCGTGGCAAAGGGGAAACCATCGAGGCTTTTGGCACACGGAACAACCTCCATCAATCGTTGTGTGACGCTTCTACGGCCTACCAAGCCCTCCGGACGCAGCTCAATGATCGAAAGAGCCAACGTGAACATGGGGCTAACGTGCATCCGAACACATGGGTCAGTCCATGGCGGACACGCACGCAATCGCAACACAACCCCAGACCCGACGAAGGAACAGTTATCGCCTCGGCCAGCTCAACCACTTTATCCGGCAGGTGCGAATACACACGGAGGTGCGATCGCAACCAAGATTAACAGCCTGGGGCGGCAGCTTCGGTCGATGAGGGTACTGACGACTACTGCCAACGTGCGAACTCCGGCCCCGACCAGATTGAGAACCAGCCATCACCCGCCCTCCCCCAGTCCACCACGGACTCAGTGAACAGGCAAAGGATGATCGCCAAGAATGAAACACCACCATGCTCATCAATCAGCATAGATGACCGAGGATCTCTACGCCCCAAACCCGGCCCTCTCTACGCACGCAAATTCAAAAACCTAGCAATCCCCTGCATTAGCCGAAATTCACACACCCCAAGCCCTTATCTGGCGATTTATAGAGGCCTGTTCTCTTCCCCCCATCCTTTATTTTTCTCCCGTGATTTTTCCAGCTTTGCTTAAAAAGGATTTTTCGATTTTAAAACGTATTATCCGAATGCTGTCTTCCTCTACTGGTGTTTCTTATATTGTTTCTAGTGGATTTGATAACAAAAAGCACTTTACGACAGTCAAACAATTTTGCTGGGCGTATCCTTGATTATGTAACCCATCCCCTCCACTCTGAGCTGATTGTTGTGAAGTCTTCCCGTCCGATGCGCCGAGGCTTTTGCCATATATCCTGCCGTGCAACGGCATACCAGCGCTCCGTTTTGTCACTTCTAGCACGCTACCTTACGAGTGAAGGGACTGAAATAAATAAGCTGAGACTGGAACTTTCTCTCACTAGATGTCCATGTTTTTGACTCTTTGATTCTTGCATATTATGTTAACTTATCCTATTGTCTTAGTGAATGGAGCCATTTATATTTTTGTTGAAAATTTTGAATGATAATTCAAAATAAAGCGTAGTTCTCTCCCTCTCTCTCTCTCTTATAAGGACCCCTCAAGCTATTCAAAATTCCTTGGATAGTGTCTGTTGACTACAGTAGAAGCAGCTGCAACCAAATTGCGCAAGCCGGTCCTGTGCGCCCAAAACCACTTCATACAGGCACCGCAATTACCGTGGTCGAAAGCCGCCAATTCAGCCGCCATGGCGGCCACCATCCCTCTGACGAGTATCAGAAGACTGACCGTAATTTTCTTTACTCCCCCCAGACCCCGAAAACCGCACTATTTTGTTATAATTGCTTGTATATTTGACTTAGTTACATAGTGATATAAATGTAAAGGCCTGAAGAGAATTTATCGAAAGCAAACATATGCGCGCCAAATTGTCTTTTAAACGCCAGCTTCCTGTCCTTCATTTGGAACAGCTAAATGACCGGTTGAGAAACTATAGGATGCCAGCCATGTGCTCAGTGATATGCCAAACGGACCAACGATTTGACATGCACGTTATCGCAGGACAAGTTGACCTACAGTTACTGCTATTTATTAACTTGGCAAAGTATTTCCACTCAATCCAGCCAAGCAGAAAAACTTTTTTTGTAGCTCATTCGTGGAAGTTGACGGAACCCAACTTAGCCGTTAGGAACTATTCAGTCAGTATGGTTAAGGGAGGTTGGTAAAGTTGTGCCACATTCAAATGTGAAGTGCGAGTTCACATTTTGTATAGCTCCATGCAAGTAAGACAGCGTATGTCTTAGAGCTCCTTAAAAGCTCCACTAAACTGCCTTCAGGAGACGAAAATCTTTTTGACCGTTCTTCTTTACCAAGGACCAGGAATTTTTGAGGATGCCACGCTGAATATTCTCTCTGCTTCGGAGGCCTATTGCGCAGTATCCGGGTGCAACATCACGTCTATCGTATTTGAGAAATATCTTTCTGGGTGAAAGTTGTGCAGTTCAGTCATTTGCTGACTAAATGCGCAATTGCTGCAAAGCTCTCTTCCCAACCGAATTCCAATAGAGCACCTCAATTTCAATTTTTCACAAACAACGGTAGTTTCTAGTTTAGAACTCAACTTGGGACCGAGGTTGTTCTTTTAACCCTGTAGTTTGTGCGTATTGCAGCAAACAGCTGACACCGAATCACTTTGCGCTAAGAGATTTTATGCTTTAGTTTAACTTGTACAACTTCAGTTCAGTTGAGGCAACGGAATCTCTGGATGCAATTCGACTGCCATGGATGCAAGTGTAATTTCAAAAATGCTCCTTGAAATAGAGCTGATCGTGCAAATGGCCCCGGCCGGATTCCAGCACAACCTGACAGTACCATTACCCCCTCCGACACGCACGTAGGTTCGAAACGGACACCAGCAGTTTGAACAGGTTCAATGATGTGAAGTGTTTTTGTATTATTCCTTGTAGGCACAAATTTTCCTTTAGAAATATTGAGCATTTAGGCAATATTTTAGCTACAACCTTTCAAAATCATAGCCTTTTCGAATGGCAAATGAACGATAAGCAAGGGTGTCTCTTGCCTTTGATCCAGACAAAGTTCTCCCTTGAAAAACGTTTTTGGCTGCAAAACGCTAGAAACCCGCTGTTGCACTATTTAAGCAGCTCTCCTTTTATTCGGGCGTTAACAACAGGGGCACGACTAATAATTTACCCTGCAAGCTGCATTTTGACCAGCAGACTAGCGCTGAACGTCATAAAGAAATTGGCGGAAGTCACTTCTCTCAAAATAAAAAGCAAACCCTACGTGTCGTACACCAAAAAGGTGACGGCTAAACACCTTTAAAAAAGGCGCATTTCTCGATTTTTCTTCCCACGGTGAGCTGCGGTTGGTTCAAAAGAGGAAAACTTAGAGCGACTCCTCTCCTATTGAACCCGGCACAGGTACGCTACAAATCTAGTGAAGCTGACAGTAAGGAAGGCTTTATTGTTAAATGTTTAAAAACTTCGTCGCCTTCTAGATGGTGCTTGTCCATGAACTTCTGACCGTTAATTGTGTGGCGAGAGCCTAACCGAAATGCTCCTTCTTCATATGAGATGGCCTAGAAAAGCGTCACGTGGCTGGCATATTGTAGGTTTTTACGTAAGAGGGCTTTCAGCACAGAATGCTTGGAAACTGGATGAAGTACGAGGTCATTTCCCACACTCTAGCCTCATGTACTTTGAAATAGAGTCATTTTCCCACCGGTATATTCGGCACTACGCAAACCATCGCTTTATATTAGAATATATTTTTCCCGATTATCGACGCCTGCATAAATTCAATCATTCTTTGCAAGAACATGTTCATTAATATTCACTTTCGTGCATGTGAGATTGAAAATTCTTACTTTTGGACTCCTAGTTTTTTTTTAAGTAAAATGGAGGGCAAGGATTGCTTGTGCAACCCTTCTAACTCAGCAACGAATGCTAAACCTAAAGAACACAATGGGTAGGGTTTAGGTGAGGGTTAGGGTTCCCTTGACGTTTACTAGGGCCTAATTGAGTGCGAAATAAGCAGTCCTTTTCATTGCCAACGTGCTATCACTCTTTTCCATGCTTAAAACTGCCCCACCGCAGGGCTACAATTCACAGAGAGTCCAACCGTTGTCGTCAATGAGGTCCACCATCTGAACCACGTGCAGAGACGGTTACTCGCGCTTGATTTTAGTGAAAGTAGACTTTCACTGCGTTTACCTCACTCTCTGTTCCACTCCCCCACCTGGACCCGGCGTCAAGACAGAATCAAGAAGACCGGAGTGGGGGAGGGACACAGACCCGCGCACTGTGGTCCAACACAAAACAAGAACACAACAGCATAAAAGGTAGGGGCGGCTCGGATCCCAACTAAGTGGGAGTGCCATAAAGGCCACATTTAAGAAGGAACCATTGCAGCCTGACTCTCAGTCCGCCAGTCAGTCCGCACTGTGCTGACTACGCGGTACGAGTTTTCCCGTCAGTTGGCAACCTTCCAAGCCTCGTCTTTTAGCGCACCCTGATAGTTTCAAGCGCGCTAGATTGTTTCTATTGAGGAAAATGCGCTGAGCTGTCGTCCGCACTCTCTCCTTCAACGCAGAATCCGACCACCGTCCGAGCCGGTCAGTTCTCGGATGCGGGAATGGGCCGTATTTCACGCATAACTAGCCATTGTGTTCGTCGGGGGGAACGTACGAGCCTTTGTTGACGGTCAGGTGGCTCGCACAAGCAGCCTTTACCGAAGGTAGATTTGAATGGCAACAAGTAGTGTGTTTTGAACTTTCGAAGGCACTCGTACCCAATGCGCTAAAATTAACTACAGGTGCCTGGAAGGTATGAATGGGGCTTCATGGTCGTTGCAACAGTCTCTGGTCAAAAACTGTCATCGGCGAATAATTTTCCACGCGTATATTTTGCGAATATAGGATGATGTGGAAGATCAAGAGAAAAGTATACATTATACATGTTATGCTGTTTCAGGAAATACTTCAGACATATAACTGAACAGAAACTCTTTTAAAACCCACTGCTCAAACTTGCCACCTCGGCAATGTGAATGCTTCACTATAAACTTTTCGATAAAATGTTTATAACATCTTTAAAATCGCATTTGTTCGTATGCTTCTTGCCACAGACCTGAATGAATATCTACGAGGCTCTACAGGTGAAAATATTTGCAGCCCCCTCTTGTCAGTTAACGTGCCGCTAAGGAGTTACTTAATAGCTTAGTGGAGTGTTTAACAACGCACTCTTGAGTGCGTCATTTTGTTGGAATTTTTAACAACTAGCGATCCTCCATTCCTTCAGAAGGCAAACGTAGGTTGTAAGGACAAACAGTTTACATATACATCCAGCAGACATGTATGGACGTTAAGATTAGACATTTTTCCCCGCGCAGATTTTTGCATGCCAAAAAACCCAATTTTATCATATCAAGCAAAAAACCCAAAACTAACCATTATCAAAAAATGCCGGCAGTGAAAAGGTTTGAAACATGACAAAAGCTCCGAGCCGATAACAGACCAGCAGTATGAAGACGGCCAATTCCTACGAGAGCCACGTTACTTATACCAACTATCAGCTACAAAAACTGAGCTTAGAATTACTTTCCTGTTGGACAGTGCTGTATTCGGTTGTTGAGACGGAAACGAGCATTATATACTGCGGACTGCCTATTAGACGCCTATAAAGCTGTTGTCATCATTTCGCAGTGACTGGTCGGAGCAAGTCTGAAAAACTTCATTCCGACGGATTTACTTCAAGTTCGCCTCATTAATTTCAGGGGCATTAAAAGGGATAGTAAAGAGAAAACCAATGTAACACACAACAGACCTGCCTGAGTTTTTTTATGTGGATTAACGGTACTTTGGCGCGTTCGACAGTTCGAGCGTCGAGGTAAACGATGTCCACCGTATGCTCCACGGAAGGGTAATACAGGGATGGTGACTTGCGCGTGATTTAGTTTAAAGTGATAGTAGACTTGCGCTACATCTACCGCACTCTCTCCTCCTCACCAGCCTGAGCCCGGTGTCATGACAGAGTCAGGAAGACCGGAGATGGGAGAGAGCGCAGGTGGCTGGCGCGGCCGGAGCCGCCCCTGGGCCTGCCACCACTCCTGGCTCGGATCCCACGGAGTAGGAGTGCCATAAAGGCCACATTAAGAAGGAGCCATTGCAACCTGACTCTCAGTCCGCCAGTCAGCCACTCCAAACAAAACACATTGGGTTGACCACGCGGTCCGAGTGTTTCCGTCAGTTGGAAACCTGCCAAGCCACGGCTTTCAACGCATCATGATAGTTTCAAGCGCGTCAGATAATTTATAGTGAGGAAAATGCGCTGACCTGTCGACCTCACTCTTCTCTCTCCCACTCCCACAATCAGACCACCGTCCGAGCCGGTCAATTTTCTGATGTGGGTGTGGGCGCATAGACTGACAAGCCGGCGTACCCGTCTTCGCGCGCCACAGCACGACCTGGCCCCCATTACGCACATACCAGGATTCAATAAATCAGGGGATTTTGGCGAGTACGCAGGATGTGAAGAGCATAATCGCCTGTCGGTGATGATGTCCGGCCTTCCCTGGATCTCCAACGCTCTTGCTGAGACTCTCTCCGTCGCCCTGCAGTCGCCCACAGTGCAGTGCTTCCCACTAGATTCCAACAGACACGCGGGGCCAGCCCCCCGTCTCCAGATACGCAAGTTTTACGCGCAACATCACATTTAGCTGTGCTGCTACATCCACTTTTAAGAATTCTATCGGTGCATTTACTGCAGAATGACCTAACCGACAAAGATAAGGGAGACTGGAATGTCCCTTTCTGGCTTACTAACCGCCATCAGCCATTCATACACAACGCCGGGTGTTGCAATCCGTGAGGTTCGGAGCCGTGAACTAAACGCACTTGCCACTGAACCACGGGCTTTTTGTCCTGTCACTTGTCATCAGGTATATTAAAACTGGTAGGGCGACGATCACCGGGAGCGTTGCAGAACATAATCGTCCGGTAGTGCCTTGGGACACACTCTCGAGCACCACCAACATTATCCCATCAACTACTACTACACAATCAAAGAATAAAAGGGAGACGGGAAACCTAATCTCAGGTTATAAAACTGCTGAGACCATTCCAGTCTGGATTATATGGGTCAGTAATGTTTTTCTTCCTATAATATTAGTGTCCCTACGGCGTCTGTCGGTGCTCGAGAGTGAACTTTGAATTACCACGCAATGCGTATGTCCTGTAAAGAACGTTGGGCGACCGCAAACCATTGTTTAATTACTTTAACATCGATATTTTACGCTTTGCTACAGTTTTTTTCTATTTCCATTTATGTGTGGTTAGCGTGGCACTTAACGACTCTGATCAGTGCTTTCATGTATCTAACCACCACAAGAGTTCTGCAGTCCATCAGTCTGAAGGAAGTGAATAAGAGAGCCGTCGAAAGGCCGAATGTATGACTGCCAGTGGATGGCGGATTAAGGGTCCGAAAATAATGCGTCTTTCAGGGGGCTGAATGAGTAAAATCCCATATTCAGAGTCAGTAGTTTGATTACGGAGAGCAGCAATGCTCTCAACTTCTTCCCGTGGTTAAATCCGTGCGTATTGGTTTGAAACTGGAAGTTAACTAATTTGCTCTACTGTCTGGAACGATTGACCCGTGCGGTCGATGAAGGAAATGTAGTGCACGCAGTCTACATAGACTTCAAGAAGGACTTTGATAGCGTGCCTCACCAACGTCTCCTATACAAAATCAACCGTATTGGGGTCAGGGGCAAGCTTTTGAAGTGGATCGAAAACTTCTTGATTGGGCGATCTCAGATTGTCCGTCTTGGCGATCAACAATCGGCGGAGGTGGCGGTTGTGAGTGGGGTTCCTCAGGGCTCCGTCCTTGGCCCTATCCTCTTCCTTATATACATTGATGACTGCGTAACTGGATTGGACTGTGACACCGCCATGTTTGCTGATGATATAAAGCTTTGGAAGGTCATCCACAACGCAGCTGATGAAGAAAATCTACAGGTGAACTTGCATCGACTCGAGGAATGGTCGCACAACTGGCTCCTCCCATTCAATGCTACCAAGTGCAATATTCTGCGATTCGGCAGAACCAGCTCCGGGCACCAGAGAATTTACTATCTGGACGACACACTGCTACCAGAGGTAGAGGCTCAGAAAGATCTAGGAGGATGGATCACGCCCACACTGAAGCCATCGTTCCATTGCTCAAAAGTAGCAAAATCTGCCATGTCAAGCTTGTATCTAATTAAGCGAGCGTATGCAAAGTTCGACAAAGACTGCTTTAATAAGGTCTTCAGGATGTTCGTGCGACCACAATTGAAATTTGCCATACAAGCCTGGAGACCGTGGTCTGTCAAAGACCACAACACCCTTGAGAAGGTCCAAAGACGTGCAAGCAAGCTTGTTCAAGGTCAAAGCTGCCTGCCTTACGAGACACGATTGTCTAATCTTGATCTGTTTCCTCTGGACTATAGACAGCTACGCGGCGACCTAATACAAGCATTTCGAATGCTGCGGCGTCAGGATTGTTGCCTTGCATCTGGCGACTTCTTTGAGCTGGCCAATACCACTACTTTGCGAGGACATCCCATTAACCTACGTGTGACAGGTGCAAGACTCGACACAAGAAGGATCTTCTTCTCCAACAGAGTAATTAAGGCCTGGAATTCTCGGCCTGCCAACATAATCATGTCCCCATCCGTTGAGACTTTTAAGCGGAAATTTGACCAGTACAGCCATAAGTACCACCACGACATCCGAACCTAACACATTTCCTGAAACATATCCCCATCCACAATTTTAGCGTCATATAACGTACTACTTTCTATTTTGTAAGTAACATTATTTTATAATTATTTGTCCGATGCCCTGCAGTGTGTCGTGGAGATAACCCTTAGTCCAACGTCCATTATATGTCAGCCTTTTTTTAATTTACAGTGTCATTGACATCAATAGGGAGCTCAAAGACTTTGCCTATATTTCCCTTAATAAAACTGAACTGAACTGTAAATAAATAAATGCACTATTCACGCGCTCGCAGACTCACGCAAGGTCTCACCTCTCTAGAACACACCATGACAGCTAGCAATAGGAAACAGACAAATACACAGAAAGTGGACTTTCGGTTTGCATGAATTGCACAATTTACAAAACTGGCAGCAGAAATATAACATACCAGATCGGCGACTCCACCGGGAACGATGTTGCGCACTAGGACACCCGTTGTTTTATTTCCCAAAAGACCGAAACCGAGGCCAGCGCTTGCTTCCCCATGCAGTTCAATTAATTCCAGTTCCGACCACTCCGAGTTTATCTTAAGAAAAAAGATCAATGATTTATTAATATGGTCGTCAAGGTAAATCTCACGTCGGTGGAGATGGATAACGGTAATAACGGAAAATTAGATTATCTATATTAGGAACCTCAAACGTTGCGTTTTCACCTAGCTTGTTCTTGAGAATACCATATTTACATACAGTATGTTTTTAATTTATTTTATTGATCAAACTGTTTAGAAATTTAAGCGGAAATCTACTTTATACTAGATGCATGCAATTTCCTGTTTATAGCTGTTCTGGACTTCGCGCATCTGAGACTGCAAACAATTTAACCTGAAAGGACTCGAAATGCTGAAATATTGATTTTTGGTTCCGTGAATGCCGTACGAACGTTGATGTGAACAAACAGATTCGTCTTATAAAAAATAATGTTTTTAAAATGTCAAATTGCCATTCTGCGTAATTTCATGCCCTCAAGTGCTGTCATTACAACTACAGGTAATTATTTGTTTAAACATATCATGACATTTTCGAGTGAATTAGCGCCAAGATTACTAACAAGGAATTCATTTGACGCAATTTTGATAAATTTGACGACCCCAGTGGGCTTCTGACCCACAACAGAAAGCGGAAGGCCTCCGTATATCCGAAATTCTAACCACCAGAGCTACGAGGCCACACCGGGAGTCGTGTGTTCAATCACAAATTTGTCAAAGCACCCTACTAATTAGGTGACCCTGGTAGTCATCTGGTGCAAGCTAGATTGTTTGCTTAGGAACTCCTGCTTTAGGCAGTCAGTTTAACTATATCAGCATTGGAATAGGTCAATTTGCTGCGGTAGGCTGGGAAATTAACTTGACCCACTTCTGATTAAACTCACTATTCCCGTGGCGACCTCGTAGCTCAGACAGTTAGAGCGTTGGCTTTACTAAAGATTTCGCCTTGCTGTCGTGGATTCTAGGCTCACCGCGGTTGCCGATTTTTTCACAAAGGCGTCAAATGAATTATTAAAATCTACCAAAATCACCTCGTAATTAACATTGAATTCTCATTTTAACATGAAAGATATGGAAAGCGGGCTATTTCCTGTTTATAATTACTTGCGAAAGAAAACGGCAAAACATTGGATCTTGAGCAGTGCGCGAGTATCTATATAGAAAAACTTGTGGACCTTCATACACGTACAAGAAACCTTAAACCAAGTGTAAAATTGAGCAAATGGTTACAATGTAACGGGAAAAGTGAGTTCTTTAGATTATGGCAGAAAAATTATCAGTATTTGTTCGAGGATGAAAACCCGCCCAAAAGTTCACCATTTTTCTTGGTTTTGTCCTATAAAAAGGCAATTTTCATGGAGAGCCTTCAGAAGAATGACGTGTGAAATACATTTCACATAGGTAATTTACTTTAAAATGTTGATCAATTAATTGAAAGTATCTTCATTGTTGAACTTTTTCGTGGCCGTTCATTTTTTCAACGAGAAGGGTTCTTAGTCAAATGTTTTAAAAGTGACTCGAACGGCTATTTAAACGAAAAGAAACGTCGAAGCCCTTATTTAATTGGTAAATGCTTTCCAGAAACCTCTTGTTTGATGGTTTCCATGAGACAGCAGTGAGGAAACTATTTATGTTGGCAAGTGCTTGAAAGCATTTAAAGCCCTTATATATTCACTGATATTTCAAGGACACTCCGAAAGCCAATGAACTCAACAGTCAGCATAAATCGCATATACATTCGATGAAAGAAATTTTCTCTCCATGGTTTGCTTACGATTGCCTGTGCCAATTCTATTTAAATGTATTAGTCACTGCTAAACATGTAAACATGTGACCTCATGGAGTTCTTTGGTCCAATGATGCGTCACGCAGCAAAATTAAGCGAAATCCTATTTCCTTTAATCAAACACATCTATAATAGAAAAGGTAAAAAACAAATCGATTTATCACAAGACATTTTTGAAACACGTGAGCTGACCTAGCACACTTGAAATTATGCCAGCTTTCTCACAAGACTAATCATCAGAAGATTCTTAATTAAAATGTGCAGAAAAATACGTTTCCCCAAAGTTAGTGTGCCTAGACCATTTCGGTCCGTCAGCTATTTACATGATTAAAAAGTATATAAATCTAAAATTTGAGTCTACACATGGAACGGGAGTTTTCGCTTTTCACCAGATTTTTTCTAACCAACGAAAGATTATGCTTACTAGTTTGCGTGTTCAAGGTCGCTCATGCTGAGTTTGCCTTTTGGCGGATTTTTTGCAATTGCTTTGGATTAGTTAGTGAGGTTTCGTTAATTTACGCATACCTCCGATACCATACTTAACAATCTCAAAAGAATAGAAACCATAACTTTTTATTTTGTGAAGCCTATAAAGAGAACAGTTACAAAAACCTGCAGGAGTAATCGGATACCTCACACAGTGAACTAAGTCTTAACCTTGAAACCGCGCTGACTTTGAGGAAAATGTAACTTTGCTGGACTCCTCCTAAAATCGATACTTCGGAACGTCTGGTAGGGGTAAATTCTCTGTTTTTTTGTTGTTCACCCAAGTTCATTTTTTCTTCCGTTTGCAGAACTGTCGAAAAGTCCTGCTTGCTATACTTCTGAGCTGCCTGATTCTTATTCACAATCACCTGCTTCTGCAACTGCCAACCGTCAATTCATTTTTGACTCGTAAGCCTTCTCCACAGAACCCTACCGTACCCTTTGTTTTAAACCTTCATTCTTCACTATTGCCGCAGGTACTCCTGTTGTCTTAAACACAGAAACGTCTTCGCCTGTGGCACACAATCAGATATTATTTTGAGGGAAAATACCCGTCACCAAGAGACAAAGTGAACCAACTCAAGGTTTTTGGTGGGTCATTAGCCACCTATTGTTTTGTCCAACTCCCATATAGTGGGTGACTGTGAATACGCACCACTGAATGTTAATTTGCGTGCGTACAACTTGCTAACTGGGCACAAAAAGTAGTGAGACTTGGAGTCTCTGTTCTCGCACGTTTGCTGATAGTAACCCACATCATACTGTCATTGCGCCGGAAAGACAGGACAGGAGGAGGATTAAGAAACCCTCCAAATTACTATTTTTGGTTATATTGTGCTTCAGTTCTAAATAATTCTGAAAATGTTCCTAATTATTGAACAGTTTCATGTGAGTATAGACTTTTGCATTAGTGCTTATGAGAATGTTTGTTTCTGAGTGCAAACCATAAAGGTAGCCATTGTGGGATTCCATCTTAAAGATGCATTCTAACATGCATAAAATATGCTAGCGTTTACTTGCCAACAAGACAGGCTTTTCTATTTGAACACATATTTTCCCTGGCTAGTCAAGGAATTAATAAATTCAGCTTCCAGTATACACCCTGCATTACTCAGACAAGTGCGTGAAATAGGCCGCTTCTCAAACATGAATAGGCGCTCACCAATTTCATTGGTTTCCCGAAGTAAACATGCTACCCATATTTTTCTGCCGTCCCTACACTGCAATAGTCGTTACGTCAAAACGAATTTGGTTTTTTCTTTGGTGGAGGTCTAAGTTTCTAGGTAAGTTTATCTAGTTTCTCGATGGCAATAGAAACATTAGGTTTGCCTTGTTTCAACTCAGTGTGGGTACTTAATTTTTCCTTAGCTAAAATGCTTCTTCGGGTTTTCCATACAGGTGGAATAACTGCAGATATCTTGTCATACTCCACTGACAAATATCCCCTTGACTTTAATCAACTTCACCTCACACTGCACAATGATGGAATACTTATAGCAAGTCCGCACCAGAAGGGTTTGCTACGCGTTATCTGACATAAAAAAATTGACTTTGTGCCAGATTTATCACACTACTAATTATTTCATAAAAATGTGTAAAAAAGAATTTTTTAAACGTTACCGGGCCTAAATAATTTTAGATTATCAGTTATTTACATGGCAAAAAGAATGAAAACCTAAAATCGGTGTCTGATCGTATGACGGAATAATTTGACTGCTATAAATTTTCGCTTTTATTGAGATTTGTTTTCGAATCAACGAAATTGTTTTGCAATATTTATTTTGCGTTTTTGTTTGCTGGAAAGGTCGCCCATAATTCAGTTTTTTTGTCAATCTCCATCGCACTGGTTTCAGATTAATTTGTGATTTTTCGTTACTGTAAGCATATTTCCTGACAGGTCAAATAGTCTCCATATATATCTCAAAATAACAAAAAATTTTCTCTTTGAGTTTGCCAGAAAACAAAAGCAGTTGAAATAATGACAATTAAACACAGTGAATGTCATCTTAACACACACAAATACCTTTGGTAATACCTTCACTCAGATGAGCTAAATACAAACTGCCTGTTCAAACCGATACTTCGAACATCCTTCTATCGGGCCCGGTTGATAAACTTTCTGACTTTTTTATTTCAGGTTTTTCATTTTTTCGGTTTAAGAAAGTGTCAAAATATCCTACAGCACATAGGATTGAGCTGCCTGCTTCTTATAATTAATAATTTACTCATGCAAATGCCGACTCTCGCTTTATGTTTGGCTTTGTATGACTTCTCCGTACAGCCCTACTCCTGCCGTCGAATAAACCCCCATTCTCCTTTGCTGCACGGGTGCCTGTTATCTCAAACACAGATTCTGTCTCGCTTGGGCGTAAAAATCCGTCAACCGGAGACGGATTGAGCCATCTGAAGGCTGTCGGTGGATAATTAGCCTCCCAGGTGATGTCCAATGCTCAGATATTGGGCGACTGTGGTGTATGCGGCAGGGACTGTTAATCCGCGCGCTCACTCAGGACAGAAGATTTGAGAGCGTCCTGCTCCATAAGAAGACACCGCAAAGATTCTTGAATTGGAATTCTTAAAAAGCACAGTAAGCATCCAATGCCATGGAGTGCTGAATAAACTTCAGACGAGACCTACGCCGATGACTATCTTTTTTCAGTTTCTCTGTGACAATAGGAATATCAGAATTGCCTTGTTTAACCTTGACATTTTGCAAATTTTGTCCTTATTGCGTTCAAAAGTTTCTTAGGTTTTGCCATGCAGGTGAAATGCCTGCAGTTTTTGTTAACCCTTTCACTGACTGAAAAATAATAATTAGATTGTTTTATGCAAACTATAAAAATTTAAAACTTTTGGATCGATTGTAACACTGAATGAAAACAAGTCACATCAAATTTCTTTAGAAATTCGATTCTAACCATCGGGAGTGGACCTCGTAATCTTTACGTGCAAATAAGCGCACGTACAAAAAGAACAATAAACCACAACTTTTAACCTCTAAAGTAACCAACTCGTTGCAGGTGTCGCCGGTAATTGAAAAACCTCCAAATTTGAAACACGACGGAGGGAAATAATCTAGTTCAGAGACAAAACCACTCCTTCCTCTTTGAAAAAACTTTGTTAGTCTTCTGCAGTGACGTCTTTTACTCTAAAAAGGTTGAAAAACCTGCTGGCAAAAACACAGTGACAGTAATCATGAGGTACTTTGTCAGAAGGAATTATCAACTAGAGGCACAGCCAAAAATGTGCATAAAAGACTAAACAAATCTCCAGAGTTTCCGACTAAGTGAGTAGATTTATCGTTCGAGGACGATGATATATCCGGTGTAGTAAAGAAACGTCTACTTATAGCATTACTAGTTACGTTGCTGGCTGCGGATTGGCTAAATGGGTGAATAAATTTCTGCCATCTAAAACGTCTGTATTTGAATTTCTTTTGTCAATGTCACCAGAGTTTATGCTGCATTCGCCATCGAAAATTGGTGCCGGTCATGCAGACGCAACAGCAAATTTTTCACTCTTTTTGGCAGAAATCACAGATGACACGACTGGAGAGTACGCTCGGTAATAAATCCTTGTCACAGACCTGGGCTACAGATATAATACGCATGGTAGTCATGCATCTGCAGTTCAATCGAATAAATTAAATCAAAATGCGAGGATATTTTGGCAAACTTATGTTTCGAAAAATAAACTTACGTTGGACATGCCTTGTAAAAACCTAAATGGAAGTTTTATGTCAATGAGCATTCTCGAAAGAGGCAACTGAGACTGGAATGACCATTTCTGCTTTATTGGCCGTCATCAGCCAGTCCCAGTCAATCCCAGCTAATGCAAAACCTGAGGCTCTAAACCGCGACATTTTGGTTTAAAGTCCGACTTCATACCCTCTGAGCCACGGGCTCGTTGTCCCTAATGTATACAATCAGGTATGTTAGCAACGGTAGAGGCGCAGTTAACCGACCGCCTTACCGGATACCATCGTCCCGCCGTGGCTTGCGGCTCGCATTCGAGTCGTGACAGCGGCCGCAAATTGGCTAATATTATAAATTTATACTATGTTTTCTGTGTATTGTTCTGCATCTGCTGGCTTCATATACTTATGAAGGCTCTATTTCATATCTCAAGGCCATATCTCATATCCTAAGACCCATCTCATGATATGTCAACAGAAATTCTGAAATAGGTTTTCGATTCAAACAAATTAGTTAAATGGAGTTGTCGTATTGATTATCGTGCAAGCTAATCTTAAGATATTCCAGCCACAGTAGGACGCCAAATTTCGAAACCCACCTGAAATAATATACTCTGTATAAAATAGCTACTTAAGTAATACGAAATTTTCTCATTGATTTTTGATGTTCTTACGCATTAAAATATATTTTACAGAAAAGAGGCACAAAAATATTATTTCTTGTACACGTTTGATAGCAAGTTACGCTTTTTTAAAATTTTAACACTTCAAGAAAGGGGATCTCTTGGTTTTTTTTCTATACTGCTGAATAATTTCGAACCCTACCGGCCCTTACACTTGAATTTACGGTTTCCAAACGACCACCTGTATACATTCTGTGAGAGGAAGCAGCACAAATTTTTTCCAGTATAAACATGACGTCACAAAGTTTTCACAAAGTGTTAAAATTGATTTTGGTCATATTGTATACAGGGCAGGCAACATTAAATAATTGACGGAAACGATATATTATCGATGGATATTTCAAGGTTTTAAAAAATCTCGCAAGTTGAAACATTTTAAAACCGAAAAATATACATTCTTGAAGTTTAAAATATTAAGAAGTCGTAACTTTATATCAAACGAGTCCAAGAAATACTATTTTTGTGCACGTTTTCTGTAAAATATATTTTAATTAATAAATCAATAAAAAAATTGCCTACTATTTAAGTGGCTATTTGTCACAGAGCATACGTTTTGCAGCGGTCAGAAAGAAGCTATTTAAAAAGCCGGCATCCTATTGTAAGTGAAATATTATGAGATTAGGTTGCGTAATTCTCATTACGACAACCCTACTTAAGTAATTTGTTTGAATCAAAAACACATTTCCGAATTTCCGTTGACTGCAAGACTTCGCTTTTCAATGGGACTTTTCTTTCCTTTATAAAATAATTTGCAAACTGTGTCTGCTGCACAGTCGATGCCGCTACGTTTGTAAACATTTTGAGGCATAACTCTGCAAAACATCCTCAGTCTATTTTGGCAGCAGAGGCTACGAAACACTCACCCCTACCGTACATAAACAATTTAATAAAGCACGTTTGTTTTGGCAACAAAAACTTTGCATTTGTCCAGCTAGGAAGGTCCCAAAGGATGTTTTAAGTTGTTGTGTACATAGTATTATTAAAAAGAATATTTTTCCAAGAACCTAGTGAGTGCAATTCAACCTAGTGCAGTTTTCATGGAAAAAGGTTTAGCAACTTTTTCCGCTTCAAAAAGCTAAGCTTTAATTTTTAACAGGGGTAGCGTTTGGTTTTGTAGCTATTTAATAACAAGCTTAGCTGCGATTCCTGGGTTGCTTTGTCAACCTTCGTAAATTACATTTTAGAAAAACAATCAAGTATGTTATCTAAGAGTTAGATTTCACGCACCCTTAGCATTCTGTATAGTCCTGACATTGAAGACATTTCAGGTTCTACAACAGGAAAAGTTTTGCAAGGACACATTATCTATTCCTGTTACTTTTTAAAGGCAGGAAAATGATTTCGAAAAATACAGCTCTTTTCAAAATAAGATCTTGGATAATATAATCGAATGCTTTGCCTTTTTTCATGCCACATCTATATTTCATATCTAATCGTAAAAAGGCCTTTTTTAATATTTTCCATTCGCTTGTCAAACATGCCTATTCAGTGTTCCTTTTTCTGTGTATTTGAAAGACACGTTGTGGCCTCCATGGTTCTACCATTAGGAAGCCAGTTCATTATTAAAAAATAATGTTTGCATAATCAACAGAGTCATTGTATTTTACCCGTCATCTCAGGGTCATTGTATTTAAAATCCCAGTTCACAAAACTGCATAGAACAATTATTTAAACGTTTTCGGACCTTAATTGCTTATAAATTTCAACAGTTATCTCTCTTGTTGATTTTTGAGTAAATAACCTGTTTGACACAAAATTCTGGAAAATATTTTTATTCAAAACAGTCTCATGAATGCATGATATAATCCATCAATATTTCACATTGTCAGTACTTAGGAAACGATTACAAAAAAGGAATTAAAGGAGTCAATTGGGTATTGTGAACGTGAACCACACAACAGTTTATGAACTCTTTGATATGCTTAGGAAACTGAATTGTATTGCAAGAAATTATCTCAGCCTCTTCTTATTTTCTAAAAAATAGAACTTCGCTAAAAGTTTTCTGTGAAAATTTATTCCATTTTCGGTTTATTTTATAAAAAATAGAAATATTTCACAGGGAAGGGCTTATGGCATATTATCAATCAAATGGTATCGAACTTCAACCATAAAACAGAATTCCTACGTAGTTTGCATTTGCATGTGGATATTGCCAATTTTTAAACCTGTATCATCTAACAGTTGAAGATTTTAAAACTGGGTGATCACAACTGCATGCTGTGTCGCCATGGGAACTTTATCACCGGAAAAATGTATTTTTGACTATTATTTACGTTGCAAAATTAGAAGTGGTTTATTGCCAAACGAATTATCTGAAATCAGCCTAGAAACATTCAACAAGAACAACGTATGTGACGTTATTTAAAAACACAACCATCATTAGGCGGGGATTGACAGCATAACAAGTCCGCAAGTTGAGGCATTGTTAGTGGAAGCATCGCTTAAATCTATTATATTGAATTTAACTCAGCCGAATGATTTGTAGAAAATGTTCTGCTTTGCATGGGCAAATGCTATAACCTGCCTCATGCAGATATGCACAGCAAGATTCCTAAAATTTTATAAATTATTTAAAGAATATTCCGCATTCAGAAGAAAATGACATGGGAAAAGGCTCTTTGAAACTTTCTTCTGCACGACCCGAGGCCTTTCTACTGCATGCAACTTCCATTGCAAGTCAGTAAATCAATATCCTTCGTAATGTGTGCTCGGAATTGAGCAACAATATTATATGAACATTTTCGTAGTTTCGCGTTTATGTCTCATAAAAGTTTACTTTTATTATTTCTGAATTTCTTTCAGTCGTTGTGTTTTCAGTGGTACTTAACCCGAATTCTTTCTTTTTATTCAGTCATCCGATATAAATACGAGCTAAAAGCTCCATGTTTTCTTACTTTAACGCACTAACGTTGAAAGTAGCGAAGACATACTTCTGTCGTTTCTGCTTTCAGGGTCTAAACACACAGACGACAAAGTTAGCTTTTGTAAGCTTAAACTTATGCCCATTCTGGAAGTAGCTTATAGCAATATTAGATGCGCAATGAGCTTGCAATTTATGATAAATCTATGAAGACTATCCAGGACGCCGAGAGTAAGTGCATAAATCAGGGCTGGCGCACTAAAACTGATTAACTTAACTATTGGATAGTCTATGAGAAAAATTAGTTTTTTTAAGAAACCTACCGAAAACATCGTGGTATAACATAAAATTTTTCGTAGAAATCGCAGGAATTGATCAAGAGCCACATTAATCTGTTTATGAGTTTTCCATTTTTTCATATATTACTGTTTAATGGACAACATTTTTGTTACTGCATTTGAAAAGATGACAATTGACTGCTGAACTTACGTTTTGCAACATGTAAAAATAGTGGCAGACAAAAAATCTAAACAAAAGAATTGAATTCTGACAGCTTAAAAGCCTACCAGTTATACAAACTGATTAGTCATCTAGCTCAGTTGCATAAAACTCATCTATATTCTCGACAAATCTGACAATTTATGCATATTTTCATCTTAACTCACATGCCATAATTGGATAAAAGCTACTATTTGTTTGCCTTACCATCCTGCGCCTCGGATTCCGGAGTATATTAATAAATTGGTTAAATACATTCCCGAGACCTGGACAATAATTACACCGGTCTCCTTTCCATGCTGTAGTAAATTTTTCACATTGTCGTTATCGCAGGTGAACGGGAAAAACAGGCTAATGTATGGCTAATACATTAGCCAATCCCCTATCGGCATTTCCTGCTGCCTACGTCTCTGTGTCTACATGATTGGTTGGAAGATTTAATTGGCCAACATCGACAGATCGAACTACCCTGTCCAACGGAAATTGACGCGGCATGCGAATATGATCTGTAGTGGCATGCTTCTAGGTTGTTCGCGGCAGTCGGTCCTTCCGTGAGCACACGAGACAGGCGAACCATTCCCATTTTGACTATCTTTTAAGGGATTAACCGATGCCTACCGATTTTTAATATCTTGAAGCCGGTTTCTGCACCCAGTTCAACCTTACAGGACAAAAATTCACAACCGTTTATAGTAGCTATAAAAGTCTCCCTATTGAAGCTCTTAAGTTGCATTGTTTGCTGTAATATCGGTGATAATTCTCTTACAGATGCTTTTCTAAATACGTGGTGGCACCTATAAAGCTGTAAACTTAATATTTAGATCTAACAATCAACAACTCTGAGCTACCTTTTGAGTATTCTTGCAGTTATCGCTAGTTTGGCAAAATCCGGTTTAAAAATTGTCATTTCTGATGTATGAGGGAACTAGGACCGCAAATTTGTTAATATGTTTAAAAATATATTTTTGTAAATACAAGCGTTTAATACAATTGAAACAGAAAATATCAGTTATTTAACTATCTTCTGTTTGAACTTCGCTCTACCTTAATGCATGACCTGGTAAAAAACGGGTGCTAATCTAGGTGCTTAGCTGTTGCTCCAATTTTTCTCAGCAAAAGCTAAGACAAAATGATTGACATACTTATCTTTAAAAGTTCAGAACATGATATGTTAGCAACCTTTTCCTAAACGCAAGTGTTTGATTGGGTATTTTCTCAGCCAAATCCATGAAATAATTACAAGCGGTTATATATTCAGCAAATATTCTCGCATCTCACGATTGTACTCGGCCAAACGGAACAGAAGGCGATATGAATCTTGTTTATTTTTTTAAACGTAAACATTCGAACGCATGTTAACATGCAGTTGTTATTTGAGAATCAAAGTTATAATACGACTGGATATAGAACGATTTAAAATCGAATAAGTTATTGACTGAACATTTAAAATAATACCAGCTGATTGGTTCCCCAAGGACGTTTAACAGGTGCATTTGAGCGAAATTGTGAAACTCGATTCCTGCTCTTTCTGCATTCGTATTTACTGAGTGTCTACATCTCAGGTAGTTGTGAAAGTACAATGTTTTGGGATTATGTTGCGCGATAATCAATATAACAACCCCATCTAAATAAGCCTTTCTTGAAGGAAGCACGTTTAAATATACCGCAAACTTTGCATAAGCTATTTCAGACACTGCATTTTTAAACATGTTGTACCCATTGCTCATCTTCAGGCTAAACTCCTTAATCACGAAAAATGCAGTGCATTTGGGCACTATTTTGTCTAAATTTTAAAATACAAATTTCTGGCATTTCAGTTTTTAAAGTATTTACTTTCCTCGCAGGAAGCTGAAAATCTAAGGTTTTATTGCCATAGGTAGGAACATGCCTCTGACGTGAGTATGGTTTTTTTAAGTTGACATTGCCAGGAGAGACGTGAGACTCACTCTGATTGATTAAATAACTTTTCGGGGCTCATTTAAGAAGCTTAAGCTAGTCAAGCAGTGCAGTACATGGACAAAATATCCTCAAGTTGTCGAACTCAAAAGCACAATTTTAATCGTTGATGTGATCGGCGACGTGCTCCGTTAGCTGGAATGAGGTGGGTCAAAATTCCTTTGGAAGATTACATGGTAGAAGGAGGAACGCACGCCTCCTACTTAAGCAAATGGAAAATGGTATACGAGCGTCATTTACATATAATTAAACTAAAGGAACCCCTTTTTTCGTAATTAATCACCATATTTGCATATTTTGACATAAGCACGTTTTTGACAAAGATGTAGCTTTCAGGACCAAAGCGATCTTTCCCAATTAAGTTAAAGATTGTTTCGGAGCCATCCACCCCCTCTCAGTGTATTTCAGTAGGCGTCCCGGGCCTGTCGTAGATTGATCTGATAGTTTTGCAATAAATGTGGATTATGAGTAGCTGCTGCACGCAATGTCTCGCACAATACTTTTACTTCTGTAACAATACAGCTGCAATGTGTTTTACAAGCCCAGTCTTCGTTTTTCTTCGCCTCACAGCTCCTTTCTCTTATACTCAAACCAAATTAAGATGATTAACACACTCGGGAGTCACAAAATAATTAACGCCTTCAACGCCATTTAGAAAGGGATACTATTTTCGGCCGTGACCCTAAAACCTCCCTCCATCCTTTGTCTAGCCATGTCACATAGATTCAATGCGTGGTCTGTACACGTGGTGATTCTGAATGCCACTTGCTCACTGCAATTTAGGTTACGACTGTGTTGAAACTGACATATTAGTAAGGTTGCACCAATAGTAGAGAAAATGCGATTTTCAGGTGGTAAGTCAGCACAATAAGAAAAAGAGAAAGAAAAAGAAGAAGAAGAAGAAGAAGAAGAAGAAGAAGAAGAAGAAGAAGAAGAAGCGTTCACCGGAAGAGGTATATTGGTTGTCTGACGTTTCGAGTAGTTGTTTCGTCTAGCCATATTCAGAGACTGGAGAGTTCTGCTCGAAAACCCATTATATGCCCTGTTTGCTTTATCCTGGTCTGTCACCGTGAGACGCTGGCCGATGCGGCTTCACAGGGGATCAACAGGGATGACTGTGGTCGCGGTGTAACAAGCCATAGTGAGACGCGGTGGCCAACACAAGCGGACGCGGTAGAACAAGCAATCGGCGGGGTGACGGTAGCGGCGACCCAAGTGGGATGCAGCGCATAGCCAGTGTTGACAGGCCAGGAACAACGCTAGCAGGGGCATATAATGGGAGCTGCGTGCATGGCCCTCTGAAGAGGGGTAGAAGGAACAACTATTCGAAACGTCAAGCAAACAATACACCTCTCCGGTTGAACGCTTCTTCTTTTTAATTTGACAATATTTCATCATTGCTTACCATTTCGTGCAAGAAGGCTTAGTTTGAAGAACCGTCTGCAGTGACTGATCTCATGATATGCAAACTGAACTTGAGAAATGTGTCTTCGATTAGGAAATATTATTTAAGTGACGCTGTGAGGTAGATCTTTGTGTGGCATGATCTCATGATACTTCGGGTGTGCCAGGAGATGTGTAGAAGAAGCAACTACTCGAAACATCAGACAACTAATATACCTCTTCCGGTGAAACCTCCTTCTTCTTCTTCGGGTAAGGTTTAATTTTTAACTATGACTGGTCGTTGGTTATCGCGCACTTCAAATACTGAATAGCAAAACGTCCGTCTAAGGTGATAACCGGAACGGTAACTGCGTTCATCTTGGCCTCCTAGGTCATACAACAACCAGAACCTTTAGAGTGATAATGACATGTGTATTGTTTTTCGGTTACCCGTTTATCGTCCTTGGGTGGGATTTAGGTCACGGCTTTGGGCATCGAACGATTGAATTTAGTAGGTAAATGGCATATATATATATTCGATATTAACAAGTGGACAGGAATAAAACCCAGATGAAGGAAGACATGCGTGAGGTGCTGTTGAGTTAGAATTTAACAAACCCATGGCGACACTTCGTTCATTTTATTCATAGAAACGTTTCGCCAATTCTCAGTTTATTTTCTATCCAAGTTGCCAAAATGGGAGACGCTCTGCAATAAGTAGTCGGAAATCGTGAATGAAAAAATGTGTGAGATAAGCAAACTAATAATTACTGCTCATTTCCTCAAAGTTAAATTTACGCAGTAAAACAAGTGTATGAAAACATTCACGATGCACAGATGACTTAAGTAAGCCTCGCCTTTCTCGTGACAAGCATTTCCTCCAAAAAGCTTTAAATCTGTCGCTTTTCTCTTTAAGCAGTTCTCAAAATATCCCTCTGATCCATTAAATTATGAGTACTCTCCTCTCTGCATTCTGCCGTGGCCTTTGCTGGTTCTCTCAATGTTCTGTTAGACATCGTAAAATGCCGATTTTTTAATTGAAGGTAGTGGCAGGGGCCATTCAATCACCATTTTTCGAAGATAATTCGGAAATGCTACTTATACATGAAAGGCCAACATAAAAATTTCGAAGTTACGACATTCTAAGTCCGCTGAGGAATTCAGTGGCAACAGCGTTTCATAATTTTCTGAAAAACCAGGTTTGAAGCTCAGAGAAAATTACGCAGCTTGCCTAAAATATAGAAAGCCATATTTATCATGCTCATTTCGTCTGAAAGTATGTCCCTTTTGGACATATTATCTGCAAAAATGCTAATTCTGTTCTCGACAAGTAACGTCACTTCTTAGCTCCTTTAAGCACTCGATTTTTTCCTAAGCACAAGGTGGTCTTTGAGTTAGTGGTGCCCATGTGTAACGTGCGACTTGCAACCCTAGCGAGAGATTCTAAGAGAAAATTGATGGAAATTGTTTGTGACAGACAACCTCTACTGAGGCAATCTGAGCGGCTTGCTCAGGCGTTAGCAGAGCAAATGTCCGCGAACGAGTGCCTAGATAGGCTGCGAAGAACGGCGGTGCACTGGACCAATCAGCGAAAAGGAAATTCAAAGCGCACATTTGCGACCGCAGGGTATGTGTCATCTGCGGCGGTCAAGGTATGCGAGGAATCGAGGTTATGCGGCTCCATCACAGATACAAAGGGAGAAGGCCAGTACACATGCTCCCCGTACGCAACACCGTACTCCTTGTTCGTAGTGCCACGGTAGTGTGTCTTAAACCTCAAAAAACAGCTGATTGTGGTGGAGGAAGTGAGGGGTTTAGTGGGCGTATGCCTAAAAATTGCTTTCGTGGGAAGAAGTCTTCGCTGCTAACAAAAGCTATTTCCGTCTTTTAAGGAAATCTTTTTTTAAGATACCGAATCAGAATTTTTTTAGAAAAGGCCTCTGGTGTAAATATTTGTAGTGAAAGTCATTGGGCGGTGTAGCTTATGGAAACACTCTATGAACAGACAATTACTGATGAAAAGTTGTTTCAAGCTTACTACCCGTCTTCCTCAGTGAACTATTCCGCTACCACGAGACTAAGACCAAACACGAATTTACGCACTCGCACATGCCCTAAAAGGGTGTGGTCACCAGTTCTGTCAAACAGACGCCCCATCAATTCTGCTTCGCCAGTAAAACTAGGTCACCCATATAGGCCCATTTAAATGGCCTCTCATTGAGTAGATCAGCGTCTCAGTGCATAAAGGAGACGCTTGAAGTCGACTGCGCTTGTCAAAAACCAACCACATGCCAGGCCGCAAAGTTACCAAGCAAGCAAATTCAGAAATGAAAGGCAAAATTTCAGGAGGCTAACGGTCATCCGTTCACTGATGACCGCCGCCCCAGCATGCCAGACCGATTCCTGTACATATATACCAGTTTTACTCTATAGCACAAAAATAAAGGGTACTTTTATGCTGAGACCAACTAAGGTGACTGAATCTACTGTTATTTCCATCACAGTTCTGCCTCAGTCCAACATATCTGGAGGTTCAGTAGTCACAGAGGAGGTGGTGTCATGGGTATGGACATATTTTTAAGTGATCAGTTCACTCCAGGTTCGTCGATGAGGTTTATCTATGCTGAACGGTATCGCACCAGATCAGACATATTCGACATCTAAGTCTGTTAGCGCAGGCAGGACTACGATGCTAGCCAATAAATGCAATGCCCTCGTCAAATGCATCGGTGAACACCTTGGTTAATTTCAAATCGAGAGACCCACACACCAACTTTCATCTATGACTCCACAAAGCTGTCCACTGTACGGTGACCACACTCAGATAACCGTCTTTGACCACTGTTTGCCACAAGCTGAGTATGTCTTCAATCTCGATAGCCCCGAAAATAATCCTCATCCTGTTTCCCCGCAAACCACAAAGTCCTGCAGAGAGAGGGAGAGAGAGAGAGAGAGCAAATGTCAGTCTCGTAGGCGGTTGGAGTGCACTCAGGTTTTACTTCTAATGAACAAATCGTGACTCATTGTGGAATTCTGCCGTCAGTTGAAAAGATGCCGCCAAAGTTCCCGGTTAGAACACACTGTCGCTAAGCTGACCGTGGCTTTTGGACGCGAAGAATGCAGTCAAAACCATATGTACAAAAGACGAGCCGTTAATGCCTCCCATCCTTCTACCGCCGCACAAACCAGTCGAGTGACACTGCTCTGGCTGTCTGGCAGTCTGAGATGTTTGTCCCATTTTCGACAATTGCCAATCCCAAAGGAGTACTTCGCTGGTTGCCCGAGAACTTGCCCGATTCAAAGTGGTCACTGTGACTCTCAGCAAGAAAGCGCAAATTGTGGACTCTTCTGAAGCCATGACATGCTGGAGTCACTTTGGAGACCAGAAATAACGTTGCGGAGCGGGAGCGCCTCCGACCCCATCCCGTGACGGACGGCTCCAATGATGGAAAGAACGATCTGTACGAAGAACTGCTTGCCCTTCTAGAAAAGGCAGACAAATTGATCGTGTTAGGGGACCTCGATGTCCGCGTCGACTTGTGCCATGCTGTCTGGGAGGAATTTTATCGGCCACCCCGGGCTATAGACTGTTTTCTACTCCCGTATCGCCTCAGCAGTACCTTATCTCTCTGAATCCGGTGGAAAGCGCTGAGGGTGCACCCTCGTTCAAGTCTGCAGTAGATTACATATCTCGTAAAATATCTTCTCGATTTGAGAATAATTACTAGCCAGCATTTGAACGAAATTTCTTCCTACCGCCCGCATAAAAAACTCTATAAAAGACGACCATTCACGTAGTATGCATTTTCCTCAATGATTTCTGATTTACTTATAAATCAAAATATCTTTTTTTTAGAAACATGCACGAACATATCCCTTCTTGTGCTAATTTGGTAGCAAATTTCCTTTTCATTGAATTGTATTATTGAAAAAATTTATATTTCAGTTTTAAATACACTGCTCAAATTCCTAACAAATGTTGACCCAACTGTCTTTATACAAGTATTTGGGGTTTCCAAACTGCACACCGTCTTTATTCCGTCTAAGCATATGCACACTTATCTACGCTGTGAGGAAGATGTCACAAAGTGCTAAAAAAAATTCAATTGGACGTGAAACACTTGTATACTTTATAAAGGCTAGAGTAAGGAATGAAAAAAATGCAATAGTTTATGAATGGAAATTTCAGCATCTTAAAATTAAAACTCGTAATTAGAAACTTTTTAAAACCACTAGGTCCCTTGTGAGCAAATCTCGGTGCCGGATGCATCCTCAACCTGGTTTGTCCAAAGTAAGGTTCAGGCGAACGCAAGATAAGTCAACACCACGTAAACTACCGACTAGTTTACTTGATTCGGCTGAACGCACACTGAGTTTTTGCGATTACATGAATTCCAGGCTGGAATAACTGCAAAGCCTGGAAGCGTTTATCAGTATAGAGACTTACTGAAATGAGTTGTGGAATACCGTTCAGGCTCTCTCTCTGTATTTGTGTGTGTGTGTGTGTGTGTGTGTGTGTGTGTTGTGCCCCCCCCCCTTTAGTGCCCCCCTAAACGGGCCACGTGGTAAATGCGTTGGACCAACACGGGGGCCACATTAGGGCATGGCATGCGTTATTCGGGTTGCGCTCCCATAACAAATGCCGAACATAGAGGTGTGGTGGCACGCCTAGGGGCAGCTAGGACTTAGGGGACCCGGCCCCGCAAGCCACCTGCGTCCTCTCCCACCTCCGGTCTTCTTGACTCTGTCTTGACACCGGGTTCAGGTGGGGGAGGAGGAGAGAGTGCGGTAGCTGCAGCGCAAGGCTACTATCACTTAAAACTAATTCACGCGCAAGTCACCGTCCATGCTCCACTTTCCCATGGAGCATACGGTGGACATCGTCAGACTTCGACGGTCGAACTATCGTATGTGTGCTGGGTCCCCATGGTCTCGCTGGCTTCAATGATAACGGTCTTCTTCTCCTACGAACCTGCGCTGAACACTGCCTTATTCTGACCAACACCTTCTTCCGCCTCCCAAAGCGGGCAAAAAGCGACCTGGGTATATCCTCGTTCGAGACACTGGCACCTCTTGGACTATGTTCTAGTCCGGAGGCGAGATAAACATGATGTGTTGATGAAAAAGGCGATCCCCGATGCCGATGGATGGACGGATCACCGCCTCGTCATCTCCAAGATGAGTCTCCGTCTGCAACCCCGCAGGAGACCCCAAGGTAAGCGACAACAAGGTAAGATGAATACTGTTTTGTTGAATGTGCCTGCTCACCATCTACATTTCAGCAACGAACTGGCCAACCATCTAGCCAACCTTCCAGTCGCTGACGCGGACATCTCCGTGGAGAACCGCTGGTGTCAGCTGAGAGACACCATCCAATCCACTGTTTTGGATGTCCTCAGCCGCGCACGTCGTCAGCACCAAGACTGGTTCGATGACAACGACGCAGCTATCAACGCTCTGCTCGTCGAAAAGAACCAGTTACATAAAGCCTACATCGCTCGCCCTACCGCTGCAAACAAGACAGCCTTTCTACCAAAGTCGCCGCCTTGTACAGCAACGGCTGCGTGAGATGCAGGATGCATGGATGGCGCGCAAAGCCGAGGAAATCCAAGGGTTTGCAGACCGAAACGAATGGAAGAACTTCTTTGCCGCCACTAAGGCTGTCTACGGACCTCCCATCAAAGGCGCCGCCCCTCTTCTCAGTGCCGATGGCAGGACGCTGCTCACTGAGAAGACGCAAATCCTGACGCGATGGTCAGAACACTTTCAAAGCGTTCTCAACCAGCCCTCTACCATCTCCGACCGCCACCATCGATCGCCTGCCTGAAGTGGAAATCAACGCCAACCTTGATCTTCAGTCCTCTCTCCAAGAAACCATCAGAGCCGTGAAGCAACTCTCCAGTGGGAATGCACCTGGCTCGGACCCGATCCCTGCTGAGATTTACAAGCATGGTGGACCCCAGCTGATGAATCAACTCACAGTGCTCTTCAAGGAGATGTGGCACCAAGGACAAGTCCCTCAGGATTTCAAGGACGCCACCATTGTCCACCTGTACAAGAAGAAAGGGAACCGCCAACTCTGCGACAATCAACGAGGAATTTCGCTGCTGAACATCACCGGAAAGATCTTCGCCCGCATTCTCCTCAACCGCTTGAACGCTCAACTGAAGCAAGGACTTCTCCCGGAAAGCGAATGCGGCTTCCGACGACACAGAGGAACAATCGACATGATCTTCGCTGCTCGCCAGCTGCAAGAGAAGTGCCAAGAGATGCGGACTCACCTCTTCACTACCTTTGTGGATCTGACGAAAGCTTTTGACACAGTGAATTGCTGTGGAAAATCATGCAGAAATTCGGCTGTCCTGAACGGTTCACGCATATGGTACGTCAGCTTCACGACGGGATGATGGCGCGCGTTGCTGACAATGGGACAGTATCTGAAGCATTCGCAGTGACTAACGGAGTAAAGCAGGGCTGCGTCCCTGCGCCTAACCTCTTCAGCCTCATGTTCCCTGCTATGTTAATGGATGCCTACCGTGACGAACGCCCCGGGATCCGCATCGCCTACCGGATTGACGGCCGACTCCTCAACCAACGACTGGATGCACTTCCGCTCGCGTGTCTCCACAACCACCATCCACGAACTTCTATTCGCTGACGACTGCGCACTGAATACAACAACAGAAGAGGAAATGCAAAGGAGCATGGACCTCTTCGCTGCCGCCTGTGGCAACTTCGGACTTCGCATCAACACTGAGAAAACGGTTGTGATGCAGCAACCGTCGCCCAACACTCTCTACACGGCAGCTCACATCAATTTCCATGGTGCCCAACTTAAATCAGTGGATAACTTCACGTACCTAGGCAGCAATCTCTCACGCAGCACCAACGTCGACGATGAGATCGCACATCGGATCACTAAAGCCAGTCAAGCCTTTGGACGCATGCAAAATGTGGCCTGGAATCGACATGGTCTCCACCTCAGCACCAAACTCAATATGTACAAAGCTGCCATATTGACGACGCTGCTGTATGGAGCGGAGACGTGGACGATCTACCAAAAGCAGGCGCGGAATCTCAACCACGTCTACCTCAGCTGTCTCCGCAGAATACTAAAGCTGAGTTGGCAAGACAGGATACCGGACACGGAAGTGCTAGAATGAACAGGCATTTTCAGCATTTACACTCAGTTGAAACAACTGCAACTGCGCTGGAGCGGTCACCTTGTGTGGATGGATGACGAAAGGCTACCCAAACGAATCTTCTATGGAGATGTCGCCATGGGCTCTCGTCCACAAGAGGGTCAAGTACGACGCTACAAAGACACTCTGAAGACCTCCCTGAAGCAATTGCAGATCAACTTAGAGTCCTGGGAGGACCGTGCCTGAAATCGATCGGCTTGGAGGAGAACAGTGAAGACAGGGGCAGTAATCTACGAAGCCAACAGGATCGCCGCTGCTAAGACCAAAAGAGCGGCACGAAAGTCACCAGCGCCCCGGACCAACATCGCCAATGCCCAGGCCCTTCCAACATGCCCGCGCTGTCACCGCACCTTCCGCGCGCGAATCGGCCCTAGTCGGACATCTTCGGACGCAATGCATCAACCATCCGACAATTCAAAATTCTACGTCAACTTCTGCCAACCCTCCTTCGGACTCCCCCACCCTCACCTCTTGTATCAATTGCATTAGTCCCACCAGCATCAAGACCACATCAAAATGCTCATCACGTGTTACCCACACCAACACCGCCACCACCACAACCACCATCAACGATGGGGAATCTCTCCTAAGCTGTACTCAATGCGACCACACATTCACCTCACTCAGCAGCCTGGTCGGTCACTTGCAACTCCATCGTACAGAGACTGGTGAACCAGTGCCTGGGGCTCCAACACACAGCAGAGATCACCGAATCCCCTGCCCTCACTGTCTTCGTGCATTCACTCATCGCATGGGCCTATTTGGTCACATGCGCATCCATGACAGCTGAATTCACCGCAATGCCGACAATACCGATATCCCATACACACGCTCCGCTCCAGCCATTCTTACCGCCACCGCTACCCTACCACTATGAATCACAGCCCCCCTCAGCCTCTTCCGATTTTTCCTGCATACACTGTGCACGCAAATTCAACTCGCTTCGGCTTGATCGGTCTCCTGCGAATCCATCGCACGGAAGCAGGTAAACCAGTGCCTGAGGATCCGACATACAGTCGACGTGCCCGTCTCCACTGCCATCACTGCTCCCGCACATTCACAGACCGCATGGGCCTATTCGGACACATGCACATTCACAAAAACCAGCGGTAAACAACCGGAGGCAAAGCTACATCAGCACACAATATCTACATCAATACATCGACAACAACCTCACAATCACCATGTACCTGAGTATATCATGGTGTCCTAGAAACCGTCGCTGGGAAGGCTGCCAATCTGACGCTTACACCAGACCACACCATCAGCTCAGTGTATGTGCTGTGTGTGTCGAGTGGCTGACCAGTGGACTGGGAGTCAGACGGCGATGGCTGCTCCATATCCCCTGAGTTTGTGAATCCTAATGTGTACGTTATGGGGGCCAGGTCGTGCTGTGGCGCGCGAAGACGGGTACGCCGATCCGTCAGCCAATGCGCCCACTCCCACATCAGGCAACAGACCGGCTTGACAGTAGTTTGACTGTGGGGTGGGGGAGAGAGTGAGGTCGACAGCTCAGCGCATGTTCCTTACTATAAACAATCTGACGCGCTAAAACTAGCACGGTGCGCTAAAAGCCGTGGCTTGGAAGGTTGCCAACTGACGGGATAACTCGTACCGCGTGGTCAGCCCAAAGTGTGTTTTGTGTGGAGTGGCTGACTGGTGGACTGAGAGTCAGGCTGCAATGGCTCCTTCTTAATGTGGCCTTTATGGCCCTCCCACTCCGTTGGATCCGAGCCAGGTGTGGAGGTACGCCCAGGGGCGGCTCCGGCCGCGCCAGCCACCTGCGTCCTCTCCCGCCTCCGGTCTTCTCTGTCATGACACCGGGTTCAGATGTGGGAGGAGGAACGAGTGCGGTAGCTTCAGCGCAAGGCTACTATCACTGAAAACTAATTCACGCGCAAGTCACCGTCCCTGCACCACCCTTTCCTGGAGCATACGGTGGACATCGTCGAAATCGACGGTCTAACTATCGTGTGTGCCCCCTAAACGGGCCACGTGGTAAATTTGTTGGACCAACACGGGGGCCACATAAGGTCACGGCATGCGTTATTCGGGTTGCGCTGTGCTAACAAATGCCATCATGGAAGGTGGGGTAGCACGCCTATGGTCGGCTAGGAATTAGGGGAACCGGCCGCGCCAGCCAACTGCGTCCTCTCCCGCCTCCGGTCTTCTTTAATCTTTCTTGACACCGGGTTCAGGTGGGGGAGGAGGAGAGAGTGCGGTAGCTGCAGCGCAAGGCTACTATCACTTAAAACTAATTCACGTGCAAGTCACCGTCCCTGTTCCACCATTCCATGGAGCATACGGTGGAAATCGTCGAACTACGACGGTCGAACTATGGTGTGTGTGTGGGTGTTTTTAGAGGCTACACACCCTCCGCTTCGGCCATTATTACTGCCACCGTTACCCCACTACCATCAATGACAACCCCCCCAGCCACTTCCGATTTTTCCTGCCTACACTGCGGATGCAAATTCAACTCACGCATCGGCTTGATTGGTCTCCTGCGAATTCATCGCACGGAGGCTGGTAAATCAGCGCCTGGGGCTCCAACATAAAGTTTACGTGCCCGTCTCCACTGCCCTCACTGCTCCCGCGCATTCATGCACAGTATGGGCCTATTCGGACACATGCACATTCACAAAAACCTGCGGTAAACCACCGGAGGCTAAGCTACATCAGCACACACTACCTACATCAATACATCGACAACACCCTCACAATCACCATGTACCTGAGTATATCACGGTTTCCTAGAAACCGTCGCTGGGAAGGCTGCCAATCTGACGCTTACACTAGACCACGTTGTCGGCTCAGTGTATGTGCTGTGTATGTCGAGCGGCTGACCAGTGGACTGGGAGTCAGATGGCGATGGCTGCTCCATATCCCCTGAGTAAGTGAATCCTGGTGTGTGCGTTATGGGGGCCAGGTCGTGCTGTGGCGCGCGAAGAAGGGTACGCCGACCCTTCAGACTATGCGCCCACTCCCACATCAGACAACTGACTGGCTCGGATGGTGGTCTGATTGTGGGGGTGGGGGAGAGAGTGAGGTCAACATCTCAGCGCATTTTCCTCACTATAAACAATCTGACGCGTTTGAAACTATCACGGTGCGCTAAAAGCCGTGGCTTGGAAGGTTGCCAACTGACGGGATAACTCGGACCGCGTGGTCAGCCCAATGTGTGTTTTGTGTGGAGTGGCTGACTGGTGGACTGAGAGTCAGGCTGCAATGGCTCCTTCTTAATGTGGCCTTTATGGCACTCCCGCTTCTTGGGATCCGAGCCAGGTGTGGTGGTACGCCCAGGGGTGGCTCCGGCCGTGCCAGCCACCTGCGTCCTCTCCCGCGTCCGGTCTTCTTGACTTTGTCATGACACCGGGTTCAGGTGAGGGAGGAGGAGAGAGTTCGGTAGCTGCAGCGCAACGCTACTATCACTTAAACTAATTCACGCGCAAATCACTGTCCCTGCACCACCCTTCCGTGGAGCATACAGTGGACATCGTCGAAATCGACGGTCAAACTATCGTGATCGCGTGATCGTGATTGCGGCAACAACACAAGCGACAGTTATGTGGGCAAAGTTGAATAAACGTTTGTGATGCCAGTCCAGAGGTGACTGCGCCGGACACTGTATGACGGCGCCAGATCGATAAATCTATTGACCGAGTTTCCCTCAGAGGCCCAGCTTTTATTCAATCCTCAGCTTGTCTTACTTCTGGTGTAGGCGATTATTTTCACGACTGCAAAGTTAAACTCTGGATCTGTTTCGTAGGTGCGGGCAACCACTTTTGATAGTCCTTCACCCCGTCTTACAACCACTTGATGGTCGTGTATGCGCGATCCAACCATGCGTCATCCCTGTCCTTCCTAGGTAACAGAACAGTTTAGGCACGGGATGCGATACACTAAACCCGACTGCTCACGGGGATTTGATCGGTTCTTGAATTTCATGGCCGTACCGTGCATGTTATCTTTGGGCCGGTGCGCAAGTCCCGCAGCAATACGCTCAAATGCCTCTGACACATACTTGTTTTATGGCAGCGCATAAATTACCGTAGGGACTAGATCTGTGCGGGTCCTCCGAGGGCTATCAGCAAATGAATGCCTTTGCATAGCCCGTCCGTATTTACTGATCGTAGAGATATCGGTTCTGGCGTGCATTCTCTCTCGCATTGCTGCAATGAGTCCGGGTTCGTTGGAGCAGTGTTATCATAGACCTTCATTTGTGAGACATCGGATGGTCACCGTGAAAATTGAGAAGCTAAGAGGTGTTCGTCGACTGCCTGTGGACCATTATTACTATTTCGCCGTTGGAAATTCGCCTGACGAGCCCCTCAGGCAGTTGCTACTCTTTTACCCCTTCTCTCGCGAGAAGACCGAGTTAAGGTACTCATGCATATTCCTGACTATAAACAAAACGTGTCGTCCACGTAACAGCACAAAACGATCGGCGGCTTTTAGGCGATGGCAATCTTTTACAACTTTGCATACAGGGCCACACGCAGTCACCTCCGGACTGGTGTCCCTAGTGGTTGATTTGTCCCTCCTTCCGATCACTGTTGCTTTTGCTACCGCTTTTATCTCTGACGACGGAATCCAGTCAGAGTTCGAAACCTAAGATAAACTAAACCATGATTTCGGTTAGCTAAGATCTTTCTTTTTCTTCTTTACTTAGACACGCACACACACACACGACAGTTCGACCGTCGATTTCGACGAGGTCCACCGTATGCTCCACACCAGGTGGTGCAGGGACGGTGACTTGCGCGTGAATTAGTTTAAGTGATAGTAGACTTGCGCTGCATCTACCGCACTCTCTCCTCCTCCCACACCTGAGCCCGGTGTCAAGACAGAGTTAAGAAGACCGGAGGCGGGAGAGGACGCAGGGGGCTGGCGCGACCGGAGCCGCTCCAGGGCGTGCCATCACACCTGGCTCGGATCCCACGGAGTGGGAGTGCCATAAAGGCCACATTAAGAAGGTGCCATTGCAACCTGACTCTCAGTCCGCCAGTCAGCCACTCCACACAAAACACACATTGGGCTGACCACGCGGTCCGAGTTATCCCGTCAGTTGGCAACCTTCCAAGCCACGGCTTTTAGCGCACCGTGATAGGCTCAAGCGCGTCAGATTGTTTATAGTGAGGAAAATGCGCTGAGCTGTCGACCTCACTCTCCCCCACCCCCACAATCAGACCACTGTCCGAGCCGGTCAGTTGTCTGATGCGGAAGCGGGCGCAGCTGCTGGTGACCTCGTCTACGTGCACTACGTACACGACCTGGCCCCCCAAACACAAGCACCAGGATTTCACACAACAGGGGGTTGAACGGCTTACATCTCACATGTGTGAGATAGCCAGAGGTCACGTTAAGAAGGAGCCATTGCAGCCTGACTCTCAGACCACCAGTCAGCCACTCCACACAACACACATTGGACTAACTGCGAGGTCTGAGTAAAATTGTCAATTGGCAACCTTCCAACCGCGGCGGTTAACGTTACCGCACACTCTTCGCCTCCTCCACCTGAGCCCAGTCTCACGACACAGTCTAAAAGACCGGAGATGGGAGAGGGCACAGGTGGCTGGCGCGGCCGGAGCCGCCCCTGGGCGTGCCACCACACCTGGCTCGGATCCCACAGAGTGGGAGTGCCATAAAGACCACATTAAGAAGGAGCCATTGCAGCCTGACTCTCAGTCCACCAGTCAGCCACTCCACACAAAACACACATTGGGCTGACCACGCGGTCCGAGTTATCCCGTCAGTTGGCAACCTTCCAAGCCACGGCTTTTAGCGCACCGTGATAGTTTCAAGCACGTCAGATTGTTTATAGTGAGGAATATGCGCTGAGCTGTCGACCTCACTCTCTCCCTCACCCCCACCATCAGACACTGTCCGAGCCGGTCAGTTGCCTGATGTGGGAGTGGGCGCATAGTCTGACGGATCGGCGTACCCGTCTTCGCGCGCCCCAGCACGACCTGGCCCCCATAACGCACACACAAGGATTCACAAACTCAGGGGATATGGAGCAGCCATCGCCGTCTGACTCCCAGTCCACTGGTCAGCCACTCGACACACACAGCACATACACTGAGCCGACGGCGTGGTCTGGTGGAAACGTCAGATTCGCAGACTTCCCAGCGACGGTTTCTAGGACACCGTGATATACTCTGGTAAATGGTGATTTTAAGGGTGATGTCGATGCATTGGTGTAGGTAATGTGCGCTGATGTAGCTTAGCCTCCGTTGGTTTACCGGAGGTTTTCGTGGAGGCGCATGTGTCCTAATAGGCCCATGCGGTGTGTAAATGTGCGGGAGCAGTGAGGGCAGTGAAGGCGGGCACGTCGACTGTATGTCGGAGCCCCAGGCACTGGTTCACCAGACTCCGTGCGATGGATTCGCAGGTGACCGACCAGGCCGATGCGTTAGTTGAAGGTGCGAGCGCAGTGTGGGCAGGAGAAATCGGTATAGGCTGGGGGGATGTCATTGTCAATCATCCAGACAGGTCATTAGAAGTTTAATTATTTGGAAGCGTTAGTAAGACGGGAATAGGGACGCTCCATGCTATGTGCTACACCCCGGAAGGCGCCCATGACCGTGTTTAATCCTTACGAAATAAAAACTAACCCCCAAACTACTCTAAGTGCATGACATTACCTCATGCATGGCATTACCTTAACCCGCGTCCTGTCGAGAGAGGCTCATGCTCTTCAGCCTAACGAAGCTTCCTCACTATGTGCGCTTTTTTGATTCACTTTTCCGAACATCCTTACGCAGAGGCATCATTTCTACGCACAGATCCAGCAAATTCAGTATTCTTCTCTTAATTAAACGTTGCCCAGGATGTTGTTGGCAGGAATGGCTTGCCCTAAGCAATTGCCATAAATTTCCTATTGGAGGGAAAGAACGGTTCCATTCAGTAGCAAGTGAGTCGATTAAAAGTGCGTCAAGAAACAAGTATAAACTTTAACCTAGGGCGAATTTGTTATATGTTTGCTTGATGTAGGATAGCATTGAAACCATGCAACCCTGTTTTTTCAAGCTTGTCAATGCTTTTCTTAGATGGCCGATTTACAATAACCATGGCCCAGTAAATGCGAACATTTTATGCCTGGTTTGGACATTTTGTGTGAAAAAAGGTAGCAACAGCGAAGTAGAGTTGATTCTTTAGGTACAGAGCTGGTTTTAAGGGAGATAATTTGTTAAAATTAATAAATAACCTTCTATATTGGGAGTTGGAATTAAATCATGCCCTTATTATGGCAGAAAGCAATGTTTATTGGAAAGTAACTTTGCATTATATTTTTTTAAAGCATTGACCTTTGGTAGGTGTAGTCTTTATTCGTTTTCAGGAAACAATTGGATTATGTGAGCTATTAGTACAGCCGGTTGCATAGTTATTTACACGTAAGTTAAGCGGTGTTCAGCAAAGCCGTATTGCATTGATCAAAAAATATAATCTGATGGAGCATTGTCCCGTGAATACGACCGGAAGGGGGTCGGTCTTAGCAGAAAAGTGATTCCAGAGTTTCCATCACACGTTTTGAAGCATAGGAGTGTTTTTCAAGTGACAAATCACCTTATCGTGTTTCCATCATCTGATCATCATTCTGATCTTTTTTTCAGCGATATACTCAAATTGATTGATTATTATCTATATGGCTCGGTGTCAACCGTTTAAAATGGCTTCAACCACTCCTATTACATCACTCTCGTTTGGTTTAATCACATGCACAGCATATTTTGTTTTGGCATTTATATTGTTAGTTGTTCATGCGGGGTTCAGGGTAGTTAACGTCTACGACGCTGGTTTCTGATCCATTTTTCGCTGTCGGCCACGACTGCCGTGGTTGTACGTTTCACTTGTTTTTTTCTCAGTTGGTTCATGCGGTACCCGAATTCCGCGTTTCTCTACCGTCTCGTATGCATGCTAACGTTTACTACTAGTTAATATATTAGCTCCTGACACTTTTGCCAGTTCTTTAAACGTTTGAAATGGATCTTGATCGATTAAAATTCCCAATTCTCGGATGCGCACTAGTGATATCCTGTACAAAAAATTCCCTTTTCTGTGACTGCCTCGGAGGATGGGCTCGAGAGAAAACCCAAAAAAACCCGAAAAACCCAAAAAAAACCGAAAAACCTGGAAACCCGAAAAAACCCGAAAACCCAAAAAACCCGAAAAACCCGAGAAACCCGAGAAAAAAACCGAAAACCCGAGAGAAAACCCGAAGCCTCCCGCTAATACACTGATTATGTCCGCGGTCGCATCTTCTACTGGTCTCCACTTTAGTAGACTGCCAAAAGGGTTCGAGCTTCTTAACAAAACAAAAAATGTACTCCTCTGCACGTCAACTTACTTACTATCGCTTAGAAGTGACTAACAATCAGCATTTTGGTCCAGGCATTAACAATCAATCCAACCAAAGTTTAGTGTTAACTTGTTTTATTTTGTACGACAAGTGTTAGCCCACATATAATTCTTCCGCGTACCCTTAACTCACGCACGTATGGTATATTTAAAAATAAAACTTTCCGCGGTCTTCGAACACCTCTTCAATAACAATTCATTCCCACCAGCAATCGTACTTCACCTACGTTACCGGTAAGCACCACTCTAGCGCATACTTAACGCAGTGCTCCCCATGTCATGTTAAAAAAAAGTTTATTTCCTGTCCCCTCATCATCACACACGCATGTCAGGCAACTGCAGCTAAATTTAAAGGCTGACGCCCATTATGTAAATTTTTATAGTTTGTAAAACTGACGAGCAAATGAGGTAGTTTGGTCGTTTCCGCGGACATAGTTAGATACCTAAAGTCCATTTTTATCATAAGCTCTGTGTGGAAATGTAAACGTGTATAAAATAGGGAAACAACTTCGTAGTGCATGTGGCCCAGCATTCAATTCCAGGTGGGAGTTAGGTTTAAGTTCAAGTATGGGGTAAGCCTTAATGTTAGTGTTTTAGAGCTAGAACACAGGAAAAGGTATTCGTTTTGGAATTTAGAACAAGGTCACCCATATTCCTGGGTTGCCACTATCACTGTGTCCTACCAAATTGGTAACATTTGCGATTTAAGCTGATTTTTCAAACGGTCAATATTATGGTGATAAATCACTCAGTTCCTTGTGAGGTTGTGTCTCTACAGCGGATCATGCAAGGAAAGGGATGGACCAACTTGAGGTCAGATCAGGGCGTGGAAAGTGTTACTGGGGATGCTGACAAATGGCGCAACTGGGGTGGTGTGGTTGAAGCCTAGTCGCACCAGCCACCTTCAGCTGATCCCGTCTCCAGTTCATTTGACGCAGTCATAACATCGGACCCAGGTGGGTGAGGGATGACTAAGTGCGGTAGATGCTGCGCAAGTCCCATACTTTTGCCCGCCCTGCTGCTGTGCTGACGTTGGAAAATGCGGTTGAACTGTTGGTACTTTAAGTGTTTGACGTGTGTGCATCATTGTGGCCAATCGGGAGTTATGATCTTTCAGCAGAAATTTACTTCTCAAACTTGCTGGCACATACAACTTCCAAAGGCGGACAGGTTAAAGTAGCAATGCAGCTTTCGGAACAATTGTTTAACATTCGCCCCCCCTGCATTTCTGTTTTATGGAAAACGTTGTAGGATGTTTGTATCAAAAATTCAAATAACATTAACGGACAGATTTCTTCAGCCCCACTGCAATACCACATAGAAGCGGAGCGGGATAAGTAGTCTCCTACTGGAGCAACTGTGATTCTTCGGACATATAAATATGCATATATCCTAGGACGAAAAGTATCAAATGTGCATCGAGAAGTTGACAGATAAATTTAGTGCAGATTGTGGAACTAACGGTGGAAGGTGTTGACTGCGAGACAAAAACTCAATTGTACGCTGACTAACAGTATAATGGTAGTAATCGTGTGGATGTAGAAGTAGAAGTCGGTCTTGGATATTTTTCTGCCAGGTCAGTCTTATTCTTGAGGACCATCTTGGTAAGAAGTTACCAAGAAGAGCAAACTTGCATTGTTTTTTTCTCACTTTGGTCTTCATAATTTGTTGAAACAATGCCGAATGTCCCCATAGGCTGAGAAGGAGGACAACTTAACCGCTATTTGAGTTAATGTACGAGTGAGCGACTTCCGTTTTCGGCTTACAGCATCCCAGCACAGCCTTTGGACTGCTTTAGAGTAGCGAAAATTCCCATTGACAAATTCAAAAGACAATTTGGCGAGCATACGTTAGCTATTGATAAATTCTCATCAGGCCTTTACGTTTATATCACTCTATAACTAAATCAAATATGCGGATAAGAAGAAAAAATCGTATGTTGTCAGGGTGGGGGGGGGGGGAAGGAGAAAGAAACAAATTTGCTGTCCGTTTTCTGATCATGGTCACAGGAAAGGCGGCCGCCGAGACAGGTAATTAGATGTGGGCGGCTGAATTGGTGGCTTTCGGTCACGGTATAAAGTTCTTTTGAGCGCACAGGACCGGTTTGGGTAACCTGATTGCAGCCGCTTCTGTCGTAGCCAACAGATGCTGTCCAAGGAATTTTGAATAGGTTGAGGGTACTTTGTAAATTACCTGGAAGACCTCTTTGGCATTTACACGATGGCCTCTGTCTACCACATGCACGAGGATAGAGCTGGTAATGTTCTTTATCTGCCCCTTCCATAACCATGCTGGAAGGTGTTCTGGTACTCTTTTGGACAAACGCCAGCTCGTACGACCAATATATTCTGCCCCACAGGAGCAGGTGAAAGAATAAATGCACCTTGTGGTGGTCTGGGCTGACAGTTTGTCCTTCCCCTACCAGCATTGTTAGGAAACGGGCAGAAAAACACACGACCGCTAACCATGGTATGGCGAGCTCCTCTTATCTAGGATGGGGCGGACGGCTGTGTGATCTTTGTGAATCTTTGGTACGTCGTGCAATAGAGGTACATGCGTGCCGACGAGGAAGAGGCGGTCTAGGTCATGTTCGCTTAACAGACCTTCCGTTTCAAGTCTTTTCAAACAGTCCGTCAGTTGTGTCTACTTCTGTCTTTCTAAACTTTTTCTTTTCCAACAAAATTGATTTTCATTTCATAATATAATTTTTTCTGTCCATTAAGACAACGCCCATTCCCTTAACTAATCTCGTTATGAGGACATATTTGTTTTGCCGGAGCTCTTGTAATTTCTCCATGTGCGACTTTGTTAGCAAGCCTTGAAATTTCCGGCAACTGTTCAAATACTGATAAGAAGAGTTTATTAACGTAGACTTAAGGTGTTGTACGCTGTCTGTCAAAACTGGCTGGAGGTCGTGTGTTTGATTAAGGAGGTTTTCAAACTGTGTTTCTAGCTCTAGTTGGCTGGGTTTCGGACGCGGGCAGCAAAACTTAGGACCAAGTGATAAGGCTTCGATCAACGTTTTATCAAGAGATATAGACGAAGGATTGTGTAAGTACCAACTTGGTTCTTCTGGGAGCTTCGATTGTGGTCTGCCCTCGTTTACACTCCGAAGCAGGGAAGCTAGTTTTATTTCTCCACGTTTTTCCGCAATGGACACCACATATTTCTAAAATTCCTGTTTCTCATCTTTGTCCAGGTGGTCGAGTATGGCTGCACGTTGGCATACGTGATGTCCTTGTTCTTCCACTTTTACACGGGTGCTTTCCAGGTCATTTTCGGCATACCTTCTCAAGGTATCGCAGGTGATAACCGTACGATTCCTTGACAGTGCTCTCCAGTAGAAGTTCGGGTACTCATTTCCCTCGACACATTTTTCAATAATTCTGGACCGTACTTTCGCCTCCACAGGTTCGGTGTTTATTCGTAGGTATCCATTGAGCGCCTTTAACACCGCGGGACCTTTGGACTGCTTTAGAGTAGCGAAAATTCCCATTGACAAATTCAAAAGACAATTTGGCGAGCATAAGTTAGCTATCGATGAATTCTCGTCACAAATCGAATTGTACTCGTAAATTTTCTAGTTGGTGACACCAACCCGTCGTCAGACGAAATGAACATAGGAGAAAGTGGGGTAGTCGAACTAGATCAGTTGGCGCGACAGGGCAGATAGCGACACACAAAAAGCTGGTGTGAAGGGATGGTGGTGGACACATAATCGCGGCATGTTTCGGGACGGCGGAAGGGGGGGGGCGAGGGGAGAACAATTACGTTTCCTTGTTTTGGAGGGGGGGGGGTGGCGGCGAGTAACTACAGCTGACTGGATTATCAGTCGTCGATCCGGGTTGAAGGTAGGGGTCACTGCATCGGTTGGATGTGTTAGAACGTTCAATTGCCATTCGCCATGTCTAATGCGGGGATGGCGAAAAAGTGAGATTCAAAATGCCGCAAGGCGTAGCAGCCGTTGCTAGGGCGGGGACGCACGTTACTTAGTCGTGCACGTAGCCCTTCGTAATGAGCGGCTAGATCGACATGGCGGTTAATGCTGGTCGTGCTAGAAGAGACTAGCTTCGGGGAATTCTCGTGCCTGTTTGATGTTGGCCATGGCAATCACTTTGATACAAGAGAGAGAGGTGGGAGAGAGTGAGAGAGGAATACGCTTTATTTTAAAAGTATCATTCAAAATTTTCAGCAAAAACTGGCTCCATTCACTAGGATAAATTAACAGAGTATGTAAGAATCAAATAGGTAAAAATGGACATCTAGTGAGGGAGAAAATTTCACTTTCAGTTTCAGTTTTTCAGTCTCTTCGAAACGTAAGGTAGCGTGCTAGAAATTGCAAAACGGAGCGCTGATATGCCGATGTACGGCAAGCTATATGAAGAAAGCCTCGGCGCATCGGACGGAAGACTCCACAGCAATCAGATCAGAGTGGAGGGGATAGGTTACATCATCAAGAATTCGCCCAGCAAATTGTTTGACTATTGTGAAGTGACCTTTTCATATCAAATCCACTAAAATCAGCATAAGAAACACCAGCAGCAGAAGAGAGCATTTGGAGGATACGTTTTAAACATGAAAAAATCCTTTGTAAGCAAAGCTGGAAAAATCACGGGAGAAAAATAGAGGATGAGGGGAAGATTACATGCATCTATAAATTGCCAGATAAGGGTGAGTGATAGGAACGTAAACAACGGACCTAATAAAGAAGTTTACGAATTTTAGTATAAAGGTTATCAATATGAAGGGAGAATGAAAAATAGGATGTCTGAGTTACGCCAAGGTACCGGAAAAAGGATACCTAGTTGGGAAGGATGACTGAGGATTCAGAACTAGGGGAGGGTCACAGGCGAAACACACACTGGACAGATTTCTCCTGGTTGAGTTGAAGGCCATTATTTGACGACCATATTAAGACATTGTCCAGGCCATCCTTCAGAGACTGAAGATGTGTCTGCTTTTTAAGAGGATGGCCAAGAACCATATTGTTTTTTTATACATATTTATATACATATATATATATTTTATATACAGACAGTCGTTTCGTGATCTCAAATTGTCAGTGTGGAGGAAGAAGAGGTGAGGGGATAGGAGGACACCTTGAAGAACACCACAGTTTTCGGGAAGGACCGCAGATCTCCGCCTGCTGGATTGTATGAATTGAGTGGGGAAGTAAAATAGTCTTCGAGCCAAGAGACAGCCCAGCCGGGAGAGCCACACGCAGATGTTTTGGTAAGGAGGAGACGGCGCGCGATGGTGTTGAAGGCAGCGGAGTAGTCAAGAAATGCGCATGCGTACGCATGGCAGCCCTTATCTAAATCTCTTAGAGCCAAGTGTACCACAAGGGCAACAACATCTAGGGTACTACGCCTGGCCTTTTATCCGAATTTGTAATAGGTCAGAGAAATTGGAGGAAAATGCCATGATGATATCTAAGGTGATTCGCTCAGCAAGCTTCAGTAAAAGCGGAGGAGCAGGCGATTGGACGAAAAGACTTAAGACAACCATTGGCGGTTTTTTTAGAGAGAGAGGAGTGACTCTTACTGTACGCCAAACGACAGGAACCTTAGACTCCATGAAGGACATGTTGATAAGTTGTGTCGAAACAGGGGCAATCTGAGAGCAGCAATATTTTAGATTAAATGTTGAGACACCATCCGGACCAGGAGAACAAAACACTAGTTTAAGGAGGGAATGTAGACAATGCAAGTAGGGATAAAATGTTCTTTTAAAGAATCAAAATCGGCATCAACATGTGCCAGTCTGCTACATCCGCAAGTGATACGCTTAAGGTTCCCCCAGAATTCCGCAGTGGAAAGCAGAAAAGGTGTGGCCGGAGAGGCCAAAATCTGACTAACAAGCAGATCATTTAGTCTGGAAATTTCACTTTTTTAAAAAAATTTAACGTCCTTTAGATTGCCACGTAGGCCTAGCCTCTAGAGAAGTTCATTTTTAAGTCTTAAAATTGAAGATAGGGATAAGAAATTATATCAGGTCTGACCATAACGGTATGAATAGGACAAAAAATATTAAAAATGTATTTTGAAAATGTTGTTAGGTAGCTGGAGCACGATTGGACATTGATTGTCCGGAGGAATGTGGTTATAGTGTACGATATAAAGTCCGAAGAAGGCAAATATGTTGTAGCGACGTATCACGGACTTTAACTTTACCTTTCGGGTTTCATTAGCAGCGAAAGCGTAGAAGTGGAATAACTTTTTAGAAGGCCTATTAGTACACAATGATCGGAACCGGACAACGGAGCTCTGTTTTTAAAAATAAAAAGCTTGGGTTTGTGGGTCAAAACGTGATCAAGAAAGGCATCAGCGGAAGTTTTGAAGGAAAAAAGATCATCAAAAGCCTAACAGCGTAAACGGAACGTACATTCACACGCTTTAAGTCACCACATGAGAGAATAAGATGCTTGCAGGACAAAAAGCAATTTTTTCGTGAAAGAAAGTCAAAAAACGGGTTAGGGGACCTTCACAAGTAGAGGGGAAATATAATTACTAGCAAATATAATGCCCTTAAATGTAATTAGCAATTGGGGCTTACATATAACAGTGATAGCGTCCATAAAATCTTCAGAGCACGAAAATAAGGACTTACACTTATTACACAAATCCTTGTTGAACAAAATAACCACCCCGCCGCCTCTGCTGGAGGATGAAGATTTTTTTTCAGTTCGAAAGCAGCAGAATGACGGTGGACTAATTATTTGTGCGTCAATGCCACTATTTGTCCATGTCTCTTGAAGACAAAGCACTTCAGTCTTACTGTGTTCTTTCTTCATCAAAAGTTGCTCCATATCGTGAGGTTTGTTGAATATAGAACGACAATATGCCGACAGGAAGCGGGGAATTGACAGTTTGTCTTTCGGTTGACGCTTCAAGACGATTTTCCAACCGCAGCTGTGTTTCTTCCGCTGCGAAGACATTTGTTAATGAAAACGTAATGAAGTGAGCACGGGGAGATCACAAGTCCCACATATTGGCCGAAAAGTGCAACAGCTGGCAGCGTGGAAATTATTCGGTAATTTTTCTACATTACCTCCAATCAAAAAGGTGCTAGCGTACTGGAGAGTAAACTTCATAGCTCAGACAAAAAGCAGTGTAAACATGATCAATATATCAAAGTGAAATAGGTGGAGGAGTATACATAAAATTTCTCGTGAATGAACAGCAAACGAGAATGGCGGCTCAAAGTCAAAAGCCCGCGTACCATCCCATTTGAAGTGTTGGTCACACTTGTTGGCGAACGGGTAACTTACGTTCGTTGATGCGAGTCCCAAGACGTCAGCCTGTACGGCCAACTTAAACAGAAGGCTGGCTGGTGCATGGTATGCGGTAAATGACACTGCTTAATCGTTCTTTGGGTAGGGGGTTATTTACTCGGTATAGGGTTGCGCAGGGGTGTAGGGGTACTAGTTAGGGGTAGCACTACACAGATAGCATTTGGTCGCTCCATTTGTCTCGTACAGGTGGTGAATGCTCCTGTGGCCGCCTCTAGCTGGTACCCAACTCTCACCTGTGGCTCCTCGAAGTTGGGTTCTTCCCAGCGGCCACACCCCGGGCAACCGTCACGACCGGCGGGCTAAACCAGGTGAGGGTCTCCGGTGTTGTGTGTGCCTCCACACCCGGTATGCCTGACTCCCGAACTTCCCACCTCCCCTCTCAAAAAGTCCTACGGTGGGGGCGACAGCAACCCCGTAGGCGGCCCAGACTAACTCGGGTCGTTCTCCCACTAAAACAAAACCGTGACCCATAGTGGAGTTCGGCAGCCGTCTGGGATGTCCGAGCAGCCCTATTTAGGGACAGCACTGCTTGCCTCCTCGCGGAGGAAGGGCTAGAAAATGTGCCCTAAACAAATGCTGGTTCTCACGTCTTCTGCAGCCGGCCGCGGCTCGCAGATCGCAAACTACGCGGTCGTAAAACTCAAACAAACAACAATACCCCCGTCCCCATCCCCTCGCCATACTCTCCAGGCTGCTCGGGTGAGTCCACTCACACTAACAGCAGCCTGGAATGTTCGTTCCCTTTAGACAATCCTAAGAGCAACCGGCCGGAACGGAGGACGGCGCTAGTCGCTCGGGAACTGGTGCGCTACAAGGTGGACATTGCTGCTCTCAGCGAGACCCGATTCTCTGAGCAGGGTCAGCTGGAGGAGGTGGGGGCCGGCTACACTTTCTTCTGAGCGGCCGGCCAAAGGCAGAGCGACGCGACGCTGGTGTTGCCTTTTGCCATCCGTAACGACATCGTGGGACGTCTGCCCCTGTCTGCCGCAGGGTATCAATGATCGCCTGATGAGCCTCCGCCTGCCTCTTCGGGGAGACCAGTTCGCCACCATCATCAGCGCCTACGCTCCCCCAATGACGAGCTCTGATGCGGCGAAGGACAAATTCTACGAGGACCTGCACGCCTTGCTGGCGACTGTGCCGAAAGAGGACAAGTTAATTGTCCTTGGTGATTTCAATGCCCGCGTCGGGACGGACCACGCTGCCTGGCAGGGAGTGCTGGGTCCCCACGGTCTCGGTAGCTGTAACGATAACGGCCTCCTTCTTCTGCGCACGTGCGGAACACCGTCTCCTGCTGACCAACACCTTCTTCCGCCTTCCGACGCGGGAGAAGGCCACGTGGATGCACCCTCGGTCGCGGCGCTGGCATCTGCTGGACTATGTTCTCGTCCGGAGGCGAGATCGACAGGACGTGCTGGTAACCAAGGCGATCCGCGATGCCGATGGTTGGACAGATCACCGCCTCGTCATCTGCCAGATGAGGCTCCGACTGCAACCCCGACGAAGGCCCCAAGGTAAGAGGCCGCCATGTAAGTTAAATACTCTTTTATTAAATTTGCCTGCTCACTGTTTTGATTTCAGCAACCAAATAACCGAGAAACTGGAGGACCTGCATGCTCCAGATGATAACGCTACCGTGGAGACACGATGGTGTCAACTGCGAAATGTCATCCAGTCCACCGCCCTCGATGTCCTCGGACGCGCACACCGTCGACACCAGGACTGGTTTGACGACAATGACGCCGACATCAGCAACTTACTCGCGGAGAAGAATAGACTACACAAAGCCTACATGGACCTTCGAACTGACGCCACCAAAGCAGCCTTCTTCAGATGCCGGCGCCTTGTACAACAACGGCTGCGGGAGATGCAGGATGCCTGGATGATCCGGAAAGGCTGAGGAAATCCAGGGTATGCGGACCGCAATGAAATGAAAAACTTTTTCAAAGCCATCAAAGCCATCTACGGCCCGTGTATCAAGGGGTCCGCACTGCTGCTCAGCTCTGACGGCACAACACTGCTGACAGAGAAATCGCAAATTCTGAAGCGCTGGGCCGAGCACTTCAGAAATGTCCTTAACTGTTCATCAGCCATCTCCGATGCTGCCATTGACCGGCTCCCCCAAGTGGACACGAACAATGACCTGGATCTCCCGCCTTCCCTACCAGAAACCATCCGGGCCGTGCAGCAGATTTCCAGCGGTAAAGCACCGGGATCCGACGCAATCCCACCGGAAGTCTACAAGCACGGTGGGCCCCGGCTGATGGCAGAACTCACAACACTCTTCCAGGAGATGTGGCACCAAGGACAAGTTCCTCAGGATTTCAAAGACGCGACCATCGTCCATCTCTACAAACGGAAGGGGAACCGGCAACTCTGTGATAATCACAGAGGCATCTCGTTGCTCAACATCGCGGGGAAGATCTTCGCCCGTATCCTTCTCAATCGTCTTAACGGTCACCTAGAGCAGGGCCTGCTTCCGGAAAAGCCAATGTGGCTTCCGCCGACACCGCGGAACAACCGATATGATCTTTGCCGCCCGCCAGCTACAAAGAGAAGTGTCAGGAGATGCGAACTCACCTATACACTACCTTCGTGGATCTAACGAAAGCCTTTGACACGGTGAATCGTGACCGACTGTGGAAAGTCATGCAGAAATTTGGCTGTCCTAAGTGGTTCACGCACATGGTACGTCAGCTTCATGACGGGATGACGGCGCGCGTCACTGACAACGGGACGGTATCCGAAGCATTCGCAGTGACCAACGGAGTGAAGCAGGGCTGCGTACTGGCCCCCACCCTCTTCAGTCTCATGTTCTCGGCTATGCTGATGGACGCCTACCGTGATGAGCAGCCTGGTATCCGCATCGCCTACAGAACTGACGGGCACCTTCTCAACAGTCGGCGTATGCAGGCTCCAACGCGCGTGTCTACGACTACAGTCCATGACTTGCTCTTCGCGGACGACTGCGCCCTTAACACCGTGACGGAGGAGGACATGCAAAGGAGCATGGACCTCTTTCGCCGAAGGCTGCGCCGATTTTGGATTAACAATCAGTACAGCCAAAACAGTTGTCATGCACCAGCCGCCACCCAGCGCAGAATACAATGCTCCTCGAATCCCATGTCAACGGTGCTCAACTCAAAAACGTGAAACCTTTCGCTTATCTAGGAAGCACGATGTCGCGCAACACGAGAATCGATGACGAGGTTGCCCAACGGATCTCCAAAGCTAGTCAGGCTTTCGGCCGGCTGCAGTCCTCCGTGTGGAATCGCCACGGTATTCACCTGAACACCAAACTGAAGATGTACAAGGCCGTCGTCTTGTCGACACTCCTTTACGGAGCGGAAACCTGGACCGTCTACTCGAACCAAGCCAGGAAGCTGAATCCTTTTCATCTCAGCTGCCTCCGCAGAATACTGAAGCTGAGATGGCAAGACAGGATCCCGGACACGGAAGTCCTGGAGCGGACCGGAATCCTCAGCATCCATGCCATGCTGAGGCAAGTGCAACTGCGATGGAGCGGCCACCTGGTAAGAATGGACGACGAGCGACTACCCAAAACGACTTTTCTACGGTGATGTCGCTACGGGTTCTCGCAGGCAGGGAGGTCAAAAACGACGCTACAAGGACACTTTTGAAGACATCGCTGAAACAACTGCAAATCAACTCTGCGACCTGGGAGGACCTCGCCCAGGATAGACCGGCATGGAGAAAATCAGTGAAGACTGGTTCAGCGATCTATGAGGCCAACCGGATCGCCGCTGCCAAGGCCAAAAGAGCGGCACGAAAGTCACCAGCGCCCCGGACCAACACCGCCAATGCCCAGGCCCTGCCAACGTGCCCGCGCTGTCAACGCATCTTCCGCGCGCGAATCGGCCTGGTTGGACATCTTCGGACGCAATGTACCAACAATCCGACAATTCCAATTTCTACGTCAAATTCTGCTAACCCTCCTTCTGACTCCCCTACCCTCACTCCTGTCATCAATTCCATTGCTCCCACCATCATAGAGACCACATCCATCTACTCATCGCCTGTTACCCTACCACCGCAAACCACCACCGCCTTCACTACCACCACCACCACCATCAGCGATGGGGAATCTCTCCTAAGCTGTACTCAATGCGACCGCACATTCACCTCACGAATCGGCCTGGTCGGTCACTTGCGAATACATCGTACAGAGACCGGTGAGCCAGTGCCTGGAGCACCATCACACAGCAGAGATCGTCGCCTCCACTGCCCTCACTGTCCTCGCGCATTCACTCATCGCATAGGGCCTATTCGGTCACATGCGCATCCATAACAGCGGAATTCACCACAATGCCGACAACACCGATACACCATGCACACCCTCCGCTCCTGCCATTCTTAGTGCCCCTGCCACCCCCACTACCAGCAATGACATCCCTCCCAGCCTCTACCGATTTCTCCTGCCCACACTTAGCCCGCAACTTCAACTCACGCATCGGCCTGGTCGGTCACCAGCGAATCCATCGCATGGAGGTTGGTAAACCAGTGCCTGGGGCTCCGACATACAGTCGCCATGCCCGCCTCCACTGCCCTAACTGCTTTCCCGCACATTTACACACCGCATGGGCCTATTAGGACACATGCGCCTCCGCGACAACCTCCGGTAAACCACCGTAGGCTAACCTACATCAGCGCACACTACCTACACCAATGCATCGACAACACTCTCACAATCACCATTTACCACAGTATATCACGGTTTCCTAGAAACCGTGGTTGAAAGTCTGCCAATCTGACGCTTCCACCAGACCACGCCGTCGGCTCAGTGTATGTGCTGTGTGTGTCGAGTGGCTGACCAGTGAACTGGGAGTCAGACGGCGATGGCTGCTCCATATCCCCCTGAGTTTGTGAATCCTGGTGTGTGCGTTATGGGGGCCAGGTCGTGCTGTGGCGCGCGAAGACGGGTACGCCGATCCGTCAGCCAATGCGCCCACTCCCACATCAGGCAACTGACTGGCTCGGACAGTGGTCTGATTGTGGGGTGGGGAGAGAGTGAGGTCGAGAGCTCAGCGTATTTTCCTCACTATAAAACAATCTGACGCGCTTGAAACTATCACGGTGCGCTAAAAGCCGTGGCTTGGAAGGTTGCCAACTGACGGGATAACTCGGACCGCGTGGTCAGCCCAATGTGTGTTTTGTGTGGAGTGGCTGACTGGCGGACTGAGAGTCAGGTTGCAATGGCTCCTTCTTAATGTGGCCTTTATGGCACTCCCCACTCCGTGGGATCCGAGCCAGGTGTGGTGGCACGCCCAGGGGCGGCTTAGGCCGCGCCAGCCACCTGCGCCCTCTCCCATCTCCGGTCTTCTTGACTCTGTCTTGACACCGGACTCAGGTGGGGGAGGAGGAGAGAGTGCGGTAGCTGCAGCGCAAGGCTACTATCACTTAAAACTAATTCACGCGCAAGTCACCGTCCCTGCACCACCTGGTGTGGAGCATACGGTGGACCTCGTCGAAATCGACGGTCGAACTGCCATAGGGTTGCGCATATGGAGGATGTAGGCTTGTGGGTGACAGAGATGCCAAAGTGAATTAACTGTCAAAAGATTGTTTCGGAACCTTCTTGCATGCAAGGCACTATATCGCTATTAGAAACAAGGTTTTGCGTTTGTCCATGGCGTTGAAGACACTTTTTCACGAGGCTGGTTGGGTATCCATTGGATCGCAAGAACTGATATAAATACGATAGTTCTTTCTTCAGTAGGTCATCGCAGCTGCAACAACGGAAGGCCCCATAGAAAAGAGTACGAATACAGCTTCTTTCGTTAGCCGCATAGTTAAGAATAATTTCCGCAGTAGAGTCCTTTCGGTGGACACTTGTTGCGAATCTACCATTGCTGAGTCTTTGTATACTCACGTCTAGGAACGGAAGGTATCTTTTGTTGCAGCTTCGCGAGTAAATTTTATAGCTGGGAAGACCCTATTCAGATTGTGGTGCAATTGCTCAACGTCGAAAGTCTTTATGATAACGAATGTATCATCTACGTTTGAAACATTGTAAATGCCTTTTTCTAGTCGCTGTAAGACTAGTTCGGCAAGTAGCCCCGATACTGGAGAGCCCATTTGGGTGCCCTTAAATTTTTGATAGTATTTGCCATCGAACTGACAATAGTTCTAAATGCAGAACTTAAGCATGTCCGTAACGTACTGTTTGGGCATGCCGATAGGCTTTTCCTCTGGGCGTCGCTCTATTTTATCAATGGCCAAGTTATGCGGTATAGAGGAAAACAGGACTTGAAGTCCTTGAAGTTTCTGTAGGAATATCTGCGAGTTTTTGGCACTGTCCTGTGACCCATTAATGAGGTGCTTTAGGTTCCTCTATATCCATTTGACAAGATTGTAAGTGGGGGATCCAATAAGCGGCACTATGATCCTCAATAGTGCATCTGCTTTGTGCACTTTTGCAGGTGCAACACGGGGGTCACTAAGGATCGTAATTCTGGAGTCTTCGATACTAATGAGTTTCAATCGAGAGAGTTGTTCCCCTTCTTCCTTACAGCAGCGGCCTGCTTTTTCGTTGGATTCACATCAAGTGGTGTGTACGCGTCCCTGTAATTGAAGCTCCGGTTTGCCTTGTTGACGTAGTCGATGTTGTCCATGAAAACAGTTGCGCCACCTTTGTCAGCAGACTCAATGACTATACTTTCATCTGTTTTCAGTGATTTTAATCCCCTCGGTTCTTCGATTGCTAAGGTTTGATGATACTTCCTTTGCCGAAGGAGACCAGTGGCGCAGCTACGTATGTCCGCACATATGTCCTCGGGGACGGTGGAGGTCAGCAGTAGGGACTCAAGATTGGCTAGGAAGTTTGTCGGTGTAGCATCGGCATGGCTGAATTTTATTCCTTTAGATAGGAGGTTTATTTCAGTGGATGTTAGATTCCATTTGGAAAGGGTAAGAACCCTCGTCGGCATGCTGTTTTCCTTGGTAGAACGGAGAAGAGATTTGAGTTTCTCTTCTAGATAGGCTCATTTCGAAACGGTAAAGACGATGGCTGACGTCGGATATAACGGCACTCAAAACGCGCAATCAATATTTGTGCGCGAGTTATCTTCCAGTCTCATTGGGAAGAGTAGACTTGAATCGAAGAGACTTCGGAAGGATACCATGATTGCGACAGCGGTTAAGGAAGTTTAGTTGTTCATAACTCGTCGCCTGTCTTTGTGCCGTCTCGATGGAACAATTACCGACCTTAAAAACCGGTTGCCTGGTTGCTTGGGGACCTATTCGAATAAGTACTGGGGAAGCAAGAGTAATCGCACGAGCCAATGTCAAGACGGCCAGACTGGCGCTTGATATTTGGTCCTCAGTTGGCACAATCAACAAAACTATTGATCTGCATCCAACCTACCAGTACAATGCTGCAGTCAGTCCAGACGGAGACAACAGCCCTAGGACACAAACCGCGGCTTCACCAACAGCTGCCACCCTCGCAGCAGGGGGGAAGAACCAGCCGGAGGTCGCTCAACTGAGGTGAGATTTCGGCCCACCTAGGCACCCAGGCAGCCGAACGTGGTCCGCACATGGAGCGACAGCGAATCACCCTATGCGATTACGAGGGCAGGACCCACGTGCAGACGGACCTCGCAGCCACTACGGCCGCTGTGAAGGGGCCAGGGGCCACACGGGTGCGCCAATGGTCGGCCGCCGAGTGACCAAAGCCAATCCTAGACCAGCAGGCAAGTTGGAGTTCATGCTTAAAGCATGTTTATAGCACGTAGCAAGTGGCGAGACAGAACACATCTCGGCAAGCAGAACAACAACCTCACCACTCTGATGATGGGAACGAGGAAGTTTCCGAAACGGCAACACCAATGCAGTGTGGTCCATGAAAGCACCTCTTTTTCTTCTTCCTCGTCTTTGGGGGAGGCTGAACGGAATAATTCATCTGGACATCAAATCTTCACTCACGCTGATAAATAGATATAAAATTATTTCCATTTAAAGACCTATCTTACAGGTGAGATCTCGGTTTTCGAACCCGAAGAAGCATTGTTGAAAGTTGAGGCACATCCGTTAAAACTAATAGAAATCGAGACATTGGTCGCAAAAAAGGGATGGGTCTGAAGCGGCTGCTTTATCCTCCTTGCTTATAGAGAATCGAAACATTTTAAAAATTTTCCCTCGTCTTTTTTTAGCTGGCTTTGTTGCGCCAGTTATTGTCCGATGGTTGAATTTGTCGGGCGTGCTATGTTCGTCCTTATCTCATACTTCTTGCTCTATAAGAGAAAAATATATTTGCTTTCATGCGCAAATGGGTCTGGGATGGCATATTTTTAAGCGTGTGACCAGTTAGGATCTCGAACTGAACCAATGCATGGCAAAGGTGTCTAGCAGGTGGATAAAATATTTTTGTCCTTATGCAATAACCAAGGAAACGGCAAGAATGTTTTGTAAACTTCGGCTCATGCCATGCGAAATTCGGAGTGGCCATTAAATTTCACAGAGAACCTCTAGAAAGAACTGTTGTAGGCCAATTCTGGAAGGACCCATCCAAATTATTGTGAGCGCCAGGCGTTTTGTTTACCGTAGTAATGATAAGAAAATGGTTTGACACTCCACCAGTTACCCAGCCATAAGGTAATACATGCAAAGGTGAGCGGTGTCCAGCTACTGCAAAACAAATAAAATCTTCTTCTGGCCTCAGATAAAAAATGGCCTTAATGATTGACGATAATAATAATAATAATAATAATAATAATATTAATATTAATAAAAATGAGGATGATAGGGATTATGATGATAATGATGATGACGATTATTATTATTATTATTATTATTATTATTATTATGGAGATGCAGATTTGCACAATGAGTCGAAATTGGGATTAAATATCACAAATATAATGAACATTTGATGATTTTGTGGGGTATTGGTCCATTAACACTCTAGAGGATTGGAGGTGACGATTACAGCACCGTTCCAAAATACTGCCCTGATATCCTTCTATCAGCGAATACAGGTGCAAACGCTGCGGGTACTAGAAAAGACCTCGCAAAAAATTAACCCAGTAATTGTTAAGCTGTTAGCTCATCCACAACACTCCTCTAGCGTTGATACAGGGGAGTAATTCTGCTTCTGCTGTCTGGGTTATGACCATGAGAAAAACGATTTTTTTAGGACATGGTGAGCTACATCTCCAACCAGATATGCAGGAATCTATGTAGCTTAGCTTTAAAAAACCTTCCCAGCGGAACGTTCGGAAATTTGTTTGGGTTTAGCCATTTTTAGTTCTAAGCTTTTGCTTTTGGTTTGAAGGATTTATTTCAAACGACACAGACAGAACTGCAGTAAACCTTCGAGTGAGGACTTGTTAGAAAACGGAAAAACCTCAAGAAACAGGATGAAAGTGTTTTCAAGTAGAAAGCAATAGCGAGGGTCACGTGGCTCTATATATGCTTCAGAAAATTACGGTCGTCCACTACGCGTGAAAAGAGAACTAGAAAAAAAAACAGTAAAATTATACTGATGTGGAACTCGGTTTTCTAAAAGTAACTTTCCGAAGAATTGACCATTGTAAAATTTAAAGTCCTAAGCGCAAACTGCGTTTCTAAGGCGAACTTCCAAGACATTTTAAACGGGAGGATCCGTTCAGATTTTTCCACCCAGGCCGTTTTACCTGAAGATTTTTAGCACCGACCCACAGGCATTAATTGTTTTTTCTTATTTTGGGACGGAAAATTTCTTCCCTTTGATAAACGTAATTACTTGAAGTTTTGTCAAGTGTCTTGAGAAGTAAGTAGATTCCAAATAAGTTGCTATGAAGTGAAGCATAGTCAGGGTTAAAATCCTTCTTCATTTCGGCTTAGATGAGACAAATCAACCGGAAGGTTTCTTGAAAAAGCTGGAAATAAATTTGTTAATTTCAGTTTATCCAGTTTTATTTCAAAGTTTTCTTCTTTTTCTTATAGTGAATTAAGTAATAGAAATCTAGCGTAGTTGCACGCACTCTGTACTTTAATTGACAGAAGGAGGACCAAGCAAATGCATGCACATTTAATGGGGAAAGTAAATGTTTCACAAATGTACGCCAGTTCTTGCAGAAAGTGAGACGAGTATATAAGGGAATGTAAGTACTGCCAACACAAAATTCTGCGTTTATTTCATCGAATGCGAAACTTGTTACACCTCAGTTGATGTGATCGAAAGAAATTTCAAGAAAAAATATCCATTTAATGAAGGATGAGCAGAGAGAAAGAAGGGGGTGGAGACTAGTCGATCACTGAAAGCATTTCATTTTACACAGGAATGAACCTTAAAATGGACCGACGCCTCAATGACTGAAGTACAAGGTCACAAGTAACACGTGTACGGTTAGATAAATTTTGAAGTGATGAGAGTTGCTCTTACAACTGCCACAGGCGTCCACACAACTACAAGCTTATGATCTTATAGACGAAAATGGGAGGCGATTTCTGCTCTGATACTGCAAAAACGAGCAAGTTAGGAATAGAAGCTTAATAGATTACAACCGATCGAGACGTGAAACTTGCACCTGATCCACATAATCACATTGAAGCGGTTACTAGTGCAGGAACTACGAGTTTTGTAGCATGAAGCTTGTTTTAAGACCACCGATGCTGCTACGGTGAGCATCAATGCAGCCGCGGAAGTTTGACTTGTGAAAACTGAAACAGCCAACAACAAGAAATATTATATCCGACATTGCGTTACCTCCTGGCTGATTGCACACACATGCAAATACAGGCTGTTTGCCAGAGAGAGTCAAAATCAAAGAAGGTATCCAGGAAGGCCATCTGGTAGAAGACTGTCCACTGTCGTTATGAGGGAGAAGATTACAACGAGAAAGCCACGACCTCACTTACTAATAGATAATTTTACACACCACTTAGAATTCGGAAGTCTGAGCAGTAGCATATCGATTAAATATATAACTTGGAGAATTCAGACGTAGAAATTGGACCATAGAGAAGGAATGACGTCGAAGGAACCAAATTGACATTTTTTAATTTCGTTTCTAAGGCCTGTCAAAGATTTATAAACCAAATTCTCACTGCGCTCAATCGTTTCCCTAAAAGCAACCTCATCTATAATTTGGCAAAATGGACGCACTTGAAACTGACATTACTCCAAGGCAATTCGATTATCCTCCGAGCTGGGAGGATTTAATTGGACAGAATTATCATACATTCCAACGGCATTTTTCTTGCTCGCATTCATTCCAGCAAATTTGGCACGCAAAACTTGTGGAAGAAATTTGAGAAGACATATGGCAAGCCTCAGACCCAGCTCAAAATTATGTATCTTACCAGAATGTTCAAGTTTTACCAAATGACGTTATTCACCTTTGCGGCAGAACCCAGTGAGAAGCTCAAGGGAAATCTACTGTGCACCCCAATCGCCAGCTTAATCACAGAACTGGTTCCCAAGACGCAGCAATTCTGCCTTCATCCAGCAAGAGCCTCTCTTTTAACGAAATTTTGTTAACGACACGTTGTTTATTATGAGGAAGAACATGCTACTAATTTTCGAGTAGCTGCTCAATTTGATCCTACCGGAGATGCAATTCATGAGGAAGCATGGAGCAGAGGAGCGCCAGTTACCCTTCTACGATCTTCTAATCAGGTATATTCGCAATGGTGAAATAGAGACAGCAGTTGAGAGGCAAGCAACGAACACTTCGCTTCTTCGCTGTGCTCACAACCGTGAATATGTGATTAAAATGTTCAAGCATGTCGGACTAATTGTAGGAACCTGGAGGAAAAAGCACTCCATGTCCGATGATTCAGCGACCATGTCATACAGAATGGCTACCTGAATGCATTTATAAGCCGAAGTCTTTATTTTCGCCCCTGAGGAACTCAACTGGATGCAGCAGTAATTATATGGCAGGCACTGCCATACATCCAGGACGTTTCGATGCAGTCTGACACATTGTTGTGGTCCAAAGCTAACATGCGGAGCAGAGTCTTGAAACTCAGGGGCCGAAGGGGCCAATTATAGTCCTTGCCTGAACTTTCAAGGTAGTTACGCAGGTCAGAATGAATGCATGCTCGGATAAGACGTACACTAGCATGAGTTAGTCGTAAGACTGGTTTGAAAAATTATCGCAAATGGCTGCCAACACCTAGGAAGCGGGCCAAGTTGATTGTGAAAGCCTGAAGCGAGACAAGGCGAGAATGGATCGAAGTTTGTGCCTTGGGGGATGGGTAAGCTCGAACAGACTTCACTTTTGCCCAATATATTATAAATATATTATTCTACTATAAATATGATTTTTAATATAATTCTAATATATATTTTATATTATAATAAGAATAATAATATGATTATATTATAGTAATATGTTTTGTTGCTTATAAACATACATTTCTTTTTAGTTGTTATAATCGAGGACACAAAGCAGGATTTAATGTTTCCCACAAATTTCGCGACAGCTTATCGGAAAATCATTTTTACAACAGTTAGCATATTGCTGAGTACATACATCTTAATCGTCGCAATGAGGTCACTTCGGTTGCAATGAAAAAGGAAAAAACCACGATAACATGGAATGAGGTGCAAAATATAAAGGACTAGGGAGTTCCAATTAAAGTTATAGTTAATCATGTGGTACACAGTGAAGCAAACCTGGTTTTCGCTTGCATACTAAACTATTTTCATAACAAATTAGGGCAATTACTTACTGAGACATGGTTACTGTCAAAAAAGGGAGCAGTGCTTGTCAGCATGATGACGCACTAATGCGAATTGCACCCAAATGCGCTCCATAGTTCTATTCCTACGAATAGGTTCCCTGGTGGTCATAAATTATTCCAGGAGTGCGTTGTGTATAAGGTCTGCTCAAAACCAGTGTATACAATCAGCGGAAAAGCATGCACGTCAAATGCGAAAGACGCGGGGGTCTGAAGGGAAGTCTATCCAAATCGAGCCTTATAGTCTGCAGTGGTGTGCCTCATAAGAAATGGTTCATTCCAAAATTTCCAGTCTCGTCTGTCATTGGTATCTTGCGTTTCCAGCCCTATTGTATATATCTTCCGGAATTGCGCGGTCACCCGTACATGGATAGCTGTGATAGCCATTAATCAGGAAGGATTTGGATCAAAATAAGGACTATAGTCCAATCAGTTTAACTAGAAAGAGGGGGGTTGACAGAATATCAAATGATACAGTATCAAGAAGTCAGTGGATTGCAAAAGCGTATTAAACAGGCTTATTTGTTGTTCATGAGGTAAGCACTCTCCAATAACAACTGCATTAATTAATTTTTCTGGTCATCAGTCGAGTAAAAATCGCAATGACCTCCCATCTCCATATTCAATAATGAGACTTTGCTTGGACAGAATAATTAGCCATCCTGTGAGTGCTCCAACGAGTGTCGTCTCCAGTACCGGTGTTGGCGGGGCAAACGACCCATGCAACCATTTCCAATAAATCTGCTAGCCGGAACTTTTGATTGGTGCATAGTGCATAGCTATCGGATGCTGTAACTTATAAAAAACCTGTGTAAAACATTAGGTGATGACATAATACGTAATTCAAATGGCATTATTATTGCACAACTACTTCTTTTCTGACTGCTGAAAGTTTGCTATGCGTATGCCTGCACTTTTTAGCCAATCAAATTTGGGCTGCGGTTTACGTTTAGGGTTGAGTTTTGGGTCTAATAGAAGAGTTAGAAATTAGTTTAGGGGTTAATTTGGGGTTGAGCGATGGGATTGGGGCATAGGATTATGGAATAAAGTGTGCTTTTAATGTTTTGTTTATACAGTTAGCGGTAGGACTGACGTCTTGAGGTTATTGCTTAGGGTTTGGACTTCGGCTCAGGGCTTAGGGATCAGACTGATTGTTAGGGCTTAGAATTGACCCTTCGTGTTAGCACTTTCGGTTAGGATAAGGCCTTAGGATTTTTGTACGTGTAATTGGTTCCTATTTATGCAATCCGTTGCCTACAAGTGTTTAGCAATTAGCTTCGGCTTCCGTGTTTTCAGCCCATTTGTTGTCTACTTACACATTACGTTTTGTTTTACGTGTCGCTTGCAGCAGGCATTTTGCAATATTTCCCGGCGTAAGACCCGCCAGTTCCGTATAACAATGAACCGTGATTTTTGCCTGCTCAATTGAGTTCTGTATTTTAAATCACTACAAAACAATATCTTTATCTGATTCCCTCTATAAAAATGAACTCGATTAGGTATCCAGAACGCTAGGCGAATAAAGTTCTTTTATCAGCGATCGATTCGTCTTCTTCGCGAAGCTGGAGATACTCATCTTTAGGGGGGGAGTTGGTTATAATTTCATGGTGCTCTCGTGAGTTGAAACCCCCAACGAGGCCACCGAGCTCTTCACGATTGAGTCCGACCCGCCAAAAAAAACACTAAGTGCATTTGGAAGTCATCTGGTGTTTTCTAGATTGATTGGGTAGCCAATCCTGCTAGAGCAGTCAGCTTATTTTATCATAAGTTGTGCTTTCTATACATTAAAACAGGTTTGACTGGTAAATTTACATATATGTCATAAATCCCACGGTTCTGAGGGCATTGGATGTATACAAGACTTCCACTTGCTGTCGTTGGGTTCGAACCCCACCGAATCTACCACGTTAACCATAAGTGGGTCCGTTGAATTACGCAAATCTCTCAAAACACCTAGCTGCTCATTTAATCATCCCACTATACGCCTTTGACATCGTTGAACCATTAAGGTTCCTCAAGGTGATTTAAAACAATTTTGAGAAAATAAGATGACTTATTGGGACATGCCATAGCTAAAGGGAGGGAAAAGACTTAAGCTTTTTTCAATCTAGAACACAGAGGAGTCTTTATACCAAAATTAACATACATAACTTTTTCGAGAGCATGCGCGGATGGCACTAAAATGGTGTCTACGCGGCAAGTGGGAGACAGACCTTATATAAGTCCTTGAGAGCAGAACTGACCACAAGAAACAGCAATGCTTGATAGATGGCGTTTTCGTTTATAAGAAAAGTTATGTTGTCGAAGTAAATGGGGGAGATTGACACCCTTTAAAAAAGAAAGGATGATTTAGTGAGCTGTACAGGGACTAATGAGCAGTCTCCCTTTCTTTGCGGGTAATGTTCTTCTGTAAATTAATTTCTCTGCGCTCCGCTGGCAGCTCACGGGTCCTGTGTCACTGTCCAGCGAAAAAATCAAATTAACTCCGCAATAAAGCAAAGCGTTTGACAGTCTACGTAAATCCAGTTACCTCTGCAGGCGATTATAACGGAAAACGCCGCTTGCGATAAGCCGAGACAGGTTCGGCGACTTGCCGACCTGCGCACTTCCTCAGAAAAGCCGATAAGATATTCATTAATTTCCGACCATGTTAGATCTATTCAATTTTTGAGCAAGCAGCTTACAAATACAACCGAAAATAAACACCAAACTGCAAAAACATGCACGTTTCTTGGGTGGTTATGGTGAAACTTAATATTTACACGTCATCTTACTTTAGACAGATCATATCAACCAGGTAATCCAGAATGAAAATTTGAAGTTGGTTTGTCATGATCGAGGCTTATTATGTTTGCTGCTGTGAAAGGAAGCAACGGCAGTCAGGAACAGTATCCGATGACCGAACATTTAAATTGCTTCCAGCAGATTAAAATGTGCAAATGAATTGGAGGGCACATTATAACGGATATATCCATACAAATAACATAAGTTTGTAGTAAACCAAGAGAAAAAGTAGCAACAGAAGCGCGATGAATCTACCATTATTAATCAAATAGAGCGTCAAAAAAGTACATTGAACCCGCAAATAAACTTTGAAAGATGCTATGGGCGAAAAAACTATAAACAAAGCTGTCAACTACAATATAATCCAAAAGAAAACACGGAAGAAGCTGTAGTCAAATTACCGGCAAACATACCCTAATAAATCGCTGCTATGTTGAGTTATTTTTGTAATTACAACGAAACCACCAGCAAAACAGTGGACTGTTGTACTATTATCTAAACACGGAGCTATTTTTTGCAATCACTGATCAATATATTTTGATTTTCGGTCAGTTTACCTGAATGCACTATTTGTCCTATATATATACATACAAAAATTCTCCTAGGTCAAGGTATTTATAGTGCAATTTCAGGCTTGAATAAGTTAAGGGTGAACACCTAGTCCTTGCTGAGCGTTTGGCCAATTGTCATTACAGGGACTGACTTTGCCATTCAACCATGCATAGGTAGCATGCAGAACGATATAAGAGTAAAGACATGCACTACAGAAGTAGAGGGACTATATATATATATATATATATATATATATATATATATATATATATATATATATATATATATATATATATATATATATATATATATATATACTCGTTGCCTCTTCGCGGGTAAATTGGATAGCTGGGAACTCGTATTACAACTATTAGAGGAGGATGTAATGCGAACTTTCAAGCCAAAATTGTGGTTCCGATATGTAGATGATACCTTTGTTATAATGAAAACCTGCGAGGTTGAGCAGCTACATCAGAGTCTGAATAATATTTTCCCAGCTATCCAAATTACTCGCGAAGAGGCAACGGGAAATATTCTCCCGTTTCTGGACGTGAGTATTCGAAAACTGGAGAATGGTGACCTGACGACGAGTGTGCACCACAAAGGCTTAAATGCTGACATCATACTTAACTATGACAGCAACCATCCAGCGAACCACAAAAAGGATTTGCGTCCGAATGATTTTTCACCGGGCTTTTCGCTACTGTAGCAGTGACGACCTTCTTAAAGAAGGAACTTGCTTTCTTGTATTGCTTATTCTGACTCAATGGATACCCGACCAGCTTTGTGAAAAACTGTCTCAGACGCCTGAGACAACCACAAAGCGTCGAGTCTATTGGAGAAACAGTGTCGCGGAAATTCTTCTGTCTACCCTACATGCAGGGAATTTCCGAAGCGATCGCCAGACAATTAAATCGGTTTGGCATCTCCATCATCCACAAGCTGGTGACCTCCCTGCGCGCAGCACTATCGCGAGTCAAAGACCCCACAGTAAAAGAGCAGCAAACGAATGTAATTTACCGCATTCCGTGTGCAAATTGCTCTAGCACTTACGTAGGCCATACGGCTCGACAACTTGGGACCCGCATAAACGAACATAAACTGACCATCCGCCGACGCGATCCCTTGTCCCTCGTGTTTTCGCACACCGTTGACTGTGACTACCGCATCAATTGGGACGCAACCAAAGTGGTCGACATGGCTACTACCAAGCAGGCACGAGAATTCCTCGAAGCTTGGCACTTCAACACAAACAGCATCAACAGCCATGTCGATCTGGATGCACATTACGAAGTTTAACGTGCAAGTCTCACTGACTCGCATCGACCTTAAACCAACAATAGCTTATCCATGTTTGAGCAAGTGAAAATCCACGGATGCGGTATCCTCCCCCTCTCCCCACCCACGGACGCGTGAACCACAATCGAGACTTTAACACCTTCCCTCACTCCCGACTTTTATCGTAACACGTTTCTCGACTTCCCTCCAACGCACGCCTGCCTGGTTTGCCCCCACCAAGATCTCTGGTGTGATAATCCCAATTCCCACTTTTCATTTCGTCTGACGACGGGCCAGTGTAACCTACTTGAAAATTCACTAGTAAAACTCGATTTTTCCGACGAACCTTCTTTCTCTAAAGTGAGCTCCAGGGCACAACGGAACATACATGTTCCTTAAGCAGATTGGTGAGTTGCACACTTTCATATATATATGTATATATATATATATATATATATATATATATATATATATATATATATATATGTTAATAATTTCCTGAAATTATTAAGTGCAGGACATGGAGTCAGGTGATTCGGACAATTTCGGGTCTGATCCTAAAAAGTCATGTCCGAATCACCTGACTCCATGTCCTGCACTTAATAATTTCAGAAATTATTTACCCGATTATTCTCTGGAGTCCATATACCAGAAACCGCATAGAGAACGCTGGGGACCCACTGAGGAGCCGAACCCCTCGTTGCTGTGTCACACAGCAGCAGAAACATCGGCGAAACACGTGTCTGGGCTTTTAGTTAGTATCTATGTCGGAAGTAAGGTATAACGTCTTTGTCATATATATATATATATATATATATATATATATATATATATATATATATATATATATAAATTTGCAGCATTTAGAGTGGGTTTTCAGACATTTGTACGTCTCGATAGTTAATTGTCTGCCTACAGTGTGCTATTTTATGTTTAAGTGTCAAAGGACGGTTTTGTAGAGGATTGACTTAAGAGTTCTTTTCCAAATAGCCACGTCGAAGTGGATTTAGGCCTTGCGTCTTGTGTTGCCTAGATAATTGACAGGAACAAAGCAGTTATTGGTAAAGATGAGGCGAACAGCATGGAAAAACCTCATTACAACATTCTACTTAAAAACTGCACTTGACGATGCAAAAGGTCGGCAGCAAAAACCTACGTTTGAAATGCCTATCTTGATCCCAGTGTGCCACATTCGAGTAAGAAAAGCCGAATTGTTTTCCGAAATCAGTATCGTGCATCGTTTGATAGTTAAATAACTGCGCACTAATTAATCGGTTGTGAAAAGTTAGATCGCGTCCACTGTGCTACATTGGCGCTCATTTGGTTTATATGTTACAGTAAAACAAAACTTGGATTTGGATCTTCGAAAATTCTCATGAGAGGATTCTGCAGACCACGTGGAGGGTAATCATATGTCTGCTTTCGACAAATTCTCATATACATATATATATATATATTGAATAAATGAGGTGGTTCGCATCCCAAGGTGGTATAATGGAAAGAAAACGCTCTTCGGGAAATCGAGTTGTACTCGTAAAATTTCAGACTCGTACTCGTCATTTCGTCTGCCAACGGGTTAGTCACCAACTTCAAAATTTACGAGTACAACTCGATTTCCCGAAGAGCGTTTTCTTTCATATATATATGTCGTTAAGGGGGAACCGACAAAGACAAGGGAGACCTGAAGGACCATTTCTGGCTTTTTAGCCGTCATCAGCCAGTCATACCCAATCCCAGGTGCGGATCACCCGAGATTCGAACCCGCGACCTTTTGTCCTTGAGTTTAACGCTCTAACATTGAGCCGCGGGCCCGTTGTTTTGTCGGTTGCGATCGGGAATATGAATTATGATAGTGTGGGGTTCGCCGATCTGTTTAAGGAACACATTTCTCGAATCTCGGGTGATCCACACCTGAGATTGGGTATGACTAGCTGATGACGGCTAATAAGCCAGAAATGGCCATTCCGGTCGCCCTTGTCTTTGTCAGTTCCAACTTATGAAAATATAACTTAAGTTGCAATGCGACTGCCCGCGAGGGCTCTTAAGTGAGCTCCAAGGCACAACAGAATGTATGTGTTCCTTACCCAGATCGGTGAACCCCACACTATCATTATATATATATATATATATATATATATATATATATATATATATATATATATATATATATATATATATATATATATATATATATATAATCAATCAGAGTCATAAACGTATTTTCTGAGGTATTGACTGGCAAAAGTAACTCCTAGAAGAATGTTAAAACGGATTTTGTAGGCCAAGGTTTGACAGTTTAGGTGGGCAGCCTTTGAAATTATTCACCAAACTGTACACTTTATGCATGATTGACTGCTTTGCCAATGCTCCATTTCAAAAACTCTTCATTTTTTGCTAATGTTCTGCACGAAATTAAGTAGATTAATTTCAGGGAGATTTAATTGGATTTATCTTCTTGACTAGTAATGCAAAATATTAAATCTGTTGACAGAAATACATTTACTTCTCCAAAAGGCTATCCACATCAGACCAAATTTACATTCTCAGCCAGAAATAGGCAGATTAATACTAAATTAAATTAAACTACCTCTCCGATCGCGCTTGTGTCAAAGTAAGCAATGGTTGCGCTTCTTTATCATCCTGCATCTCTTGCCATCTTACAAGTATCCTTTTGATGTTCTGAGTCAAATAACGGATTTAAAATCACCAAAACAGTAAATGATAGCACTAACTATTTTATGACCTTCTTTAACTGTTTGAGAGGTTTTATGCTAGGGAATATTATATTAGACTAAATAAACCTAACAGTTAGCTTTTGAACAGATATTCGTACAAGAAGGCTTAGGTATGAAAGGAAAATTTCATCGGCGAATTTTTCAAAACGTGTTACAAAACGTGGACAGCGTTTCCTTCAAACTTGATAATTGTTCTACTCAACATTGACAGCAGGCTGTGATACCCTGACCAAGCAATCGGAATTTCAGCAGAGGCGAAGCTGCTGCTCCGACATTCCTTTCTCTGATTGGCTGCTTCAACTAATTTTTCCTGGGAGGTTGCGGTCTTTTCTCTCAATCTATATCTGGACACGTATAAGTAGCTGTGGGTTTGTCTTGGATTTGTTTGTTTGTGTGGTATCTGCATCGCTCACAAGCCAGCGTCCTCCCTGCGGGCAGCACTATCACGTGTTAAAGATCCGTACCCAAAGAGCAATAAACCAATGTTATTTACCACATTCCATGTGCGAATTGCTCTTGCGCTTATGTAGGCCATACAGGCCGACGACTCGGGACCCGCATAAATGAACACAAACTGGCCATCCGCCGACGCGATCCCTTGTCTCTCGTGTTTGCGCACGCCGTTGATTGCGACCACCGCTTCAATTGGGAGGGAACTGCAGTGGTCGCCATGGCTAGCACCAAACAGGCACGCGAATTCCTCGAAGCTTGGCACTCCGGCACAAACAGTATCAACCGCCACGTCGATCTGGATGCGCATTATGAAGGTCTGCGTGCACGGTCCACTGACTTGCGCCCACCTTACAATCAACATCTGCTTATCTGTGCCCAGCCAAGTGTAACCTCACTGGCTCTGCATCTCCCGCCACTTGACTTGCTATTAAAACTCCAGCACCCCTCCCCTTACATGCGACAGCTATCGTAACAGGATTCACGGCCCTCTAAACCCCCCATAGCGTCAGTCTGTCGATGTAACCTCTCTGCCCCTAAACCCTCCAGTGTGACAATCCCAACTCTTACTTCTCATTTCGTCTGACGATGGGTTGGTGTAACCAGCTTGAAAATTCACGAGTATATATGAAGAAAGAAGGCTCGTCGGAAAATCGAGGTTTACTCGTGAATTTTCAAGCCGGAACATGCATGTTCCTTAAGCAGATCGGTGAGCCCCACACTATCATCATATTACCGATCACAACCGACAAAACAACGAGCCCGTGGCTCAATGGTAGAGCGTTCGACTCAAATACAAAAAGTCTCGGGTTCGAATCCCCAGGTGTGCCACACTTGGGATTGGGTATGACTGGCTGATGACGGCTAATAAGCCAGAAATGGCCATTCCGGTCTCCCTTGTCTTTGTCGGTTCCATTCCATATATATATATATATATATATATATATATATATATATATATATATATATATCCCAGTAAGATTTGGGATATGTGATATGTACAAAGTGGCTCACACCGTTATATATATATATATATATATATATATATATATATATATATATCGGGTAAATAATTTCTGAAATTATTAAGTGCAGGACATGGAGTCAGGTGCTTCGGACATGACTTTTTAGGGTCAGACCCGAAATTTCAATGAACATTTGGGTCGAAGACAATCAACCACTGTGGAATAACCACGTAATGCCCATTCTACAAACAAGTAGTACTACAAGTAGTATGAATCTTATATGGCAAAGACGTTATACCGTACTTCCGACATAGATACTAGCTAAAAGCCCAGACACGTGTTTTGCCGATGTTTCTGCTGCTGCTGTGCTAAATTGCAGGTAGGGTACCCATTCCCGTATTATAGCCCTAAGCCTGTCTTCAAACCTAACGTTTTCTTAATGCTACCCTCACCTTAAACACAGCGCGTTAAGCTCAGCCTAGCATTAATTCTTCTGTAATTTAGCAGAAGGGGTTCATATTCCCTTATCTTGTTGGGAAGGGGGCGCACAAACCAGCCTTAAAACTTGATCAATTGCCACGAAACTGAATGCGAACGGGTTACAGCCAGTTTACTGGGTATATACTGCAGCGAGCTAACGTATAATCGGATTAACAGAGGATTAAAGCCTTACTGGGGCTGAACTTTCCTCATTGTTTCATATTTTTCGGTTCAAATGAGAAGGAAATATGTCTTCTAGCTGCAGTTGGTCCCTTCACGTCGGATAATTGCTTATAAATCATAGAAAATGTGTAGTATAGTCACCGTTCAAGTCCGTGTTTAAAACTTCAGCTTTTAAGTTGTGTGTATTTTACCCTGTCAATATTTACTACCCTCTCGTCATTTTAATGTTTTGGGAAAAATTAATATTAATACTAAATTTTGTTAACTAGCTCCCGAAGTAGACGAAGAAGATAAGCTGGTGGTCAGAATGGTATTCGTACTGATGTTTCGGAAACTTTATCACTTCCAGCATTAAAGTAATGTAGTTGCGGCCCCTGCTTGTATCCTATTATATGCGTGCTGGATGCACGCACTTTGAACTGCCCGTTAGCTGCTGACTATCTTGGTCCTACGCGAGGTTGATCGCGTAATCCCGAAGAAGGAGACACGACATTTCGACCGTCGTAGTCCGACGATGTCCACCGTATGCTCCACGGAAGGGTGATGCAGGGACGGTGACTTGCGCGTGATTTAGTTTCAAGTGATAGTAGACTTGCGATGCATCTACCTCACTCTCTCCTCCTCCTCCCTTACCTGAGCCCGGTGTCATGAGAGAGTCAAGAAGACCGGAGATGGGAGAGGTCGCAGGTGGTTGGCGTGGCCGGAGTCTCCAGAAGGAGACACAATCATGCGAACAAGAGCTTTATTAGCCTGACGTTTCGGATTCTCTCTCGAAACCATCTTCAGAGACAGTAACGCAAAAGGGTGATAGGGGGCACAAGGGGCGCAGTATGTATAGGGCATGGTTGCCAGGCCACCACACGCTTACGACACTTGGAGGTCCTCGTGGTTCTCTTTGGGGGTCGTAAGTGATGCGATGATGGTTTGTCGGTCAGTAGCTGAGCCGTTAATGGTCGTGCTTTCATCACGGTTGTCGATCCTTGACGTGAAGATCACTCGGTCCACTGCCACCCGCATCCTCTCGGGTGACTAGTAATTTAGCCCAGGCAAAATCGTAAGACAGAACACGGATGTGGAAGAGCATTGTGCTTATCAATTGACTGTGGGCCTTTAAACCATGTTTCAAGCAGCTCGCGCAGTTGTCACCTCTGGCGAGAATGTCGGCCTCATAAAATTTGAAGATATGGCCGGGTTCAGTCGAATTAGCCGCAATCCGGGAGTTTGCGTCCTGCCTTCTTACCACTGCTACATGTTCGGTCCTTCGCGTGTGAAGTATTCTCCCAGTTTCTCCGACGTAGTTGCTTCGACCGCAATTAAACAAGCCCCGGTAAGCGACTCTAGACGTGTGCTGCCTTGCAACTGGGTATTTCAGTTGCTTGACCTTAAAGCGGATAGCGGCTTGAAAGCCTTGGGATGACTTAATTGCCGGTTTCATCTGCATTAACTTCGGTAGAATCTTGTTGCCGCCACTTTTCTCTGTCAAGTCGTACGCAAAAGACATCCGGGCCGTTTGCGCAACAGGAATTTACTTGTGAATTTCCTGAGGTTTCCTGATTTAAGTAGTCTACTGAATTTCTGAGGTCTGTGGTGCTTACAGAACATGTCTGCTGAAAATTTCGATCATCTCAAAGCAAAATCTTTTCCTCCTACAACACGCTCATAAGGAAAAATGCGGGCGTAAGGTTTTAAGTACAGTGGAGCTTCCTGTGACGAGCAGCCCCATCTATGGGCATTTCAGGTACCGAGCGAGCCACTCGCAGAAATTTGTTTCAATTGACGAGCTTCCGCTCAGTTAAGGAGTTGTCAGCGCGTGTAGGTACAGGCTTATGCCGCACCCCACTCTCCAACTCCATGGGAATGATTACTCTGCGCCCAAATCCGCCACACCCCGATCTCCCACTCCGTGGGAATGATTCATCTTCGCCCGAATCTGCCTCCGGTCTTCTTGGCTATGTTTTAACACTGGGCACAGGCGGGTAAGGGAAGAGAGTGTGGTAGATGCTTCGCAAGTCTACTAACGCTATTTCATGCACTTGTCACCGTCCCTGAAACACACTTACGTGGAGCATACGGTGGACATCGTCGGATTACGACGATCGAATTGACGTCCGCCATTGAGACGTGATTACAGGGTCGGTCGCCTGCAGCCAATCAGTGAGCTGGTGCAGTTTGATTGGCTACAGAGCTCTCGTGAGGCTGGTGCCAAATCTCGCGCGGCTCCAGCATCTAACCGACCATGAGCGTGAGATCGAAGGGAGATAGCGCGGGTAGCGCCAGCATTGACAGGTGAAGACAAGATGAGTCAGTGGTGACGGCGCTGATCGCGGGCGCGGACCGCCACGACATCCGTTAGCATTTATTTGTGCTTTAAGTTGGTTGTTTGTGCTTTTTGTATTTGTTTGTGCTTTTTTAACCCAAGGCAGTCACTTGCTAAAGATTGTGTTGTCAAGCGAAAGAAAGGCAAAATTACTGTAAATTTAAAGGAAGAAGTCATAGCAAAGAACGAGCCTGGTGTCCATGTGACTGGTCCCGTCAGCAACAGGTCTTCATAAGGAAAAGTACTACAGTAAAAACGTTTATAATAATTATATGTATTGTAATTACATTATACAATTTCATATTGATGTTTTCCGGGGTTGGAACGGATTAATTTTAGTTCCATTATTTTAAATTGGTAAATTTGTTTCGCCAGACGAGCGTTTCACGTGACGAGTTCGGTACTGGAACTCGTTAACCGAGGCTCCACTGTATAGTGGTGGCCGCTATTAGTCATGCACACTGGTCGGATTTATTTATGTAAGGCCAGCTGTCAACTCGCAAGAGCCCAAGGACCAAAGCTCTCGAGTCCTCCGGCCAAACGGTCAACACACCGATTCCATTATGTCGACCAAAGTAACCGTGGCCCACGCAGGCTGATCGGCAATTTGGGTCAGCTGCATGTCCGCTAATTAGGAAGTTGTTCATGGGGGCTAGGTTGGAGTTTTATTTTCGGGCTTCCAAAGTAGCTTTGGACATGTGTGCAGCTGGCTTGTCTGCTAATTTCTTTTGCGTTCACACCGTGCATCTTAACCCATCAAGAGATTTAGATTCTTGAGCGCTGATGAAAATCTGGGGGCTGTGGATTACACTACGACGTTTCCAGTCGATCATCTATAAAGGACAAGGTAGGGCTGCCTTGCTGCCTAGACAGAACACGGGAAGTGGAACCACCCAGTGTGGCAGTGCGCCAAATTCTGGAGCATTAGGTTTAGGAAAAAGGAGAAGGTCAGGGTTATGTTTGAGTTGGAGGCTAAGGTCAGACTTGGGGTTAGGGTCATGATTAGGGTAAGAGTTAGGGTTGTTATCATGTTAACTGTAGGGTTGCAGTTTAGAGCGGAGTTAGGGGTAATTTAAAGGTGACAAGTTGGTTTTAGGTCAGGGTGGGAATAGGAACTGCCCCACCTACTTAAAACAGGTAGCCTTGTGGTAACTTTCAGGAAGGCTAAACATTGCAGTGTCTTAACTCTAACAAGAACATAAAACTAAAGTTTAATCTTAATTGTAACCCTTACCCTACCCTAAACCTAAACCCGTCGGTTAACATGAATTCAGAAGTAAAACCTAACCCTAAACTTAACTCCAAATCCTAACCTTAAACCTATATTGAATTTCCCGGGAAGTTAGCGCTTCCTATTCGCATTTCTCGTTAAGCCGGCCAGGCAAGGCATCCTTACCTAGTTTATGCTACGGCTATGACTAAGATACGAGAATTTTTACTCTTTCCGAAATTTAGCGCACGGCCACCTATTGCAAGTGGGCGTATTATCTATAGAAAGCATCCCTAACACTAACTATAATGTTCTACTGCTGCTTGATAGAGCTGACCTATTCTTCGTTTTTGCCGATGTACCTGATGCAACTATCGCAGCAGCTTAAGTGAGTAGGGAAAAGCCTAGCTGCTACGACCTTCTGGCCCGGTTCCGTAGAAGGAGACGCCACGTTGGAGGGTAGTTTATTCTGTACAGAACTATCGCAGATGGGGTTGGAGGAAGTTGTCTGCCAGACGAGGGCATGGCTAGCAGTTGCATCTGCGACGTCCCCAAGGGTGTGTGGTCGTCACTTGGCATCCAGTGCAGTCAGATGCGAGTCAGCCTTGAAGACGATTGGCCGGTGTGATCAGTCAGGATATTCGAGGGCCACTGGTGTGCACGGGCATGCTAACACGAGAGGTTTAGCGTTCAAAATGCGCAAGGCGTTTGGTCACTACACGACCTCGAAATACAGTTATCTGCCTAATGTTACAGTGGACTCACTCTTCTCGCTTTATCGAAAATAGGCCAAATAATTTTTCGATTCTTTTCCAGGTTTCCTAGCTAAAGCTGGACAGTCTGCCAAAGTCGGAACAAATCCTTGCAGTAAGTTACGGAATGACAATCAGAAATCTTCTACATCGAATCCTCGCGGGCATATGTCAACCGCTGCAAGCAGCCGAATCCACCGCGCGCCCCCACACCGAGGACTTGTGCGTAAATGGATTTGTGGGAAGACGGACATGCGTAGCATCTATCACACTCTGTTAGCAAAACAGGGCCTAAAGAACCCTAGGTGGAGGCGGGGGCAGGGGTTGACAAAGGTAATCAGCCTGACAAAGGACCTGGCCCAATCGAAAAGTTCTGGGTTACTTTCAGGTCAGCACGGATGGCCCAGAAATGAGAGTGCCACTAGGGCCATTGCAGCCTTTCGCTCAGTCCCGTGAAGGAGCGGGTTATTACGTCGGTCGGCAGCCTTTCCTAACACATACTCTTGACGTTTATTGACCTGGTCTGGCTACGGGATTAACTAGGAGCAAAACTATTTCACACAAGGCACTCCATCTGGGATTATGCGAGACTTTCATGTACCGAGGAGTGCTTACTACTCAAGAAGCGTCGATAAACACAGGTTACGGGATGAACTTGGCGCAAAACTATTTCACACAAGGCACTCCATCTGGGATTATGGGAGACGTTCACGTACCGAGGAGTGCTTACTACTCAAGAAGTGTCGATAAACACAGGTTACGGGATGAACTAGGAGCAAAACTATTTCACACAAGGCACTCCATCTGGGATTATGGGAGACGTTCATGTACCGAGGAGTGCTTACTACTCAAGAAGTGTCGATAATCACAGGTTATAAAAGTTGATAAGTGCTTCATGCAAAATTGGGTGCGTTAATAGGGGACATTACGGTTTTTCAACCAATCAGCAGCGAGCCTGTAAAATCGCCCATAGAAGATGTGGTAGGAGTCATGCTCCAGCTCCAGGTTAGGAAAAAAATGGGACATGTAGCAGGTTGCAAACGGTCTGGCTGATGATGATTAATTATCCGCAAACGAGTGCTTAAATGGCTCAAGGTCTCCTTAACTAAACTGGTGTTGTGGCCCTTGCCTCAGTTCTGCGTGGCATGCACAGGACGACTGACCTGTGATCGTCGACAAAAGCCATTCCCTATCAGATTGCGCCTGGGATTAAGATGAAGGACGACCAACCAAAACGTTGGACAGCCCCAAGCCATACTGGCCTGCTGAGTAAACCCTAAACAGGGACCACACGCAAATGGGTCACTCGTTAGACACAATAATTATGCCGCCTTAGCCATGCTCGCCTTCATACAGCAGGAAAGGCAAATTGAAACGGATTGCATGTATTATTCAGTAAAAGTCCTTGTTTGGAAGGCTACGAAACGATGGGCTAACGCGGTTTGACAGAACGGATAGGAGTGAGTTCCACAACCGAACAGTAAGCGCCCATTTACCATTTTTGTTAATATTCCCGATCGAAATTGACAAGACAACGAGTTTGTGGCGTTCGGTGTCTGACGTTTCGGGTAGTTGTTTCGTCTACCTATCTTCAAAGGCTGGATTGTCATTTTCACCGCTCTCATTATATGCCACTCTTCGTCTTGTGACTGGTATACCGCATCTCTGGTCGCATCGGACATACAGCTCACTGTAGCTTGTGCCATCACCACCGCCTCCGCTGACAGACTGTGCTTTTGCGGTGGCCAGGCTCTCACCGCCCCCGCCCTTGTCCCAATTGTTCTACGCTGTGACAGTTTACTGTCAAGTGGGTTCGATAAAGCCAGCTATGGGGCAGACAAATTACTATGGTGGTTGACTGAGCGGTCGGTAGACACCCAAGCTTCTTGACGTGCGATCCTCGTCTCGGCCCACGATTTTAATGGCGTCAAAGTTGAAGGTGTGACCCATCTGCGCGGCATGGTTTGTCACCCCTGACTTGAGGCCCAATCTTCGTACGGTTAACTGATGCTCGTGCCTTTCTATTTGTAGCTGTCGACCGGTTTCTCCCACATACTTGCATTTCCAAAAACTGCAATTACGTTGAAAATCATTAATTGACTTCTCCTGCTTATGAATAGGGACTTTTGCTGACGGATCGTTGAGTTAGGCCTGTGGGCAACTCCTATTCCTGGAAGCACGAGGGACCTAGGCACGGTTTCCAAGACTCTTTTCATGTATGGTATGTCCCACCATGGCTTGGGCTGACAAGGCTCTCCGTTCCGCTTTTTGCGTAATTCGATTCCGTTCAATGAACGTTCGTGGATGGCCGTTGACTCTGGAAATCTCTCAGAGACGCTTCATCTCGTCACGTCAGACCCCGGATAAAGCTCTCCAGGGGAACGCATCTTCATCCTTTGGCACACAACCTGGGAATCGCATTTTTCCTATTGAAACGCCACGTGTTTGCGAAAAATAATTTTCCAAGCTGAATTCAATCCTTGTTTCCGGAAAATAACCCGATTCCTTAAACTTGCGTTCACCTTATTTCATTGGTTTAGAATCGCAGTTTCCGTTTCTCGAAAGAATTTATTTGAAATTTTGCTTTGTAATATTAATTTTCTTTTATAGCACAAGGTAAAAAAAACAATAATTTTACTCTATGATATTAAATAGCACAGAACTTTTCTTCGATATCTGAAAACCTCCGATTACACCCAAGTTCTGCCTGTTTTCCGTAAATAAACCAGATTGAAAATGCAGTGTCCTTTAGTAAAAGGCTTTCTGCGCCTCAAATCAATTTCATGACAGTTCATGAGTTACGTTATCTAAGTGCAATCCCAGCTTTAAGGGTAGTAAATAGGCAGTTGACTGCTTCCGAAGCGTTCTTGTCGTACTAAAACGCCCGACATATTTTGTTTCCTTGTTCTTCTCCTCTGCAGATGCACCGGTAGATGAAGTTTCGGTGGCAGCCACTCAGTCCAGCAAAAATTCAGGACTGAATCGCCCCATTGTGCCTTGGGGCTCACTCGCACTTACCATGCTTTCTATTCCCGATCGAAACCGGCAAGACAACGAGCTCGTGGCGCAGTGGGTAGAGCGTTGGCCTTCTAGCCAACAGGTTGCAAGCTCGCGCCTCGGGTGCCGCAGCGCCTGGGGTTGGTTATGGCTGGCTGCTGACGGCTAATAAGCCAGAAATGGCCATTCAGGCTCAATTGTCTTTGCGGGTCATGTTATTCTGCATACTGAAATTCAGCAACTGTTCGGCTTGTTTTACTGCTGCCCTGCAGCGCTTCTTAACACACTGACCTAGCACTCGTACGCAAGTACACCTGTCGCGAATTGGGTGGTTGCTTTCAAAGCTAATTAGTTGTGTCACATATGCCATTTTTCTTACCACAATGATTTTTTAGGCCAATTCAGTCCTTGCAGCAAACGAGGACATTGGCTAATGCCACAGCTGGTCATTTTCCCACCTCCCCATTGTACCTTGTCTAGTTCTTTTTTTAACTGCCAAGGCATCACCAGTTATCACCGTGCTTGGGTGTGGCTTGCATGGTTGGAACATCCATTGGCCCAGTGTGCAACTTGTGGAACTGTGTACGCCAGCATATTCGTGTTTAAACTTTTGCGGGCAGCTGCGCACGTGACATGCGTCCAAGAAGCCCTAGAATGTCCACCACAGATTAAGGCTGATCACGGAAAACGCAAGCTTACGCACTTTATATAAGTGAGAAAAAATCAAAAATCCACTCAATGTCCTTGTCACTCGTCAAATGCATCACCTGAAATGGATCAGTAGCTTTCACCACGTGGGATCTGTTATGTATCCACCAAACAAGGCTGGTTGTAAACAAGACGTGCACTGAGAACGTGGAACAGTACAGGTCAGGAACCTTAAGCGACACAGCAGGGTATATGACAAAGCGGGAATGTCATAGGTTAAAAGGGTGACCAGTCAGAACAATTGTTGGTCTGGCCTTGCATACATAACCTTGAAAGTTGCCTTGTGTGCGGGGGCGTCATGTCCGGACAATGCGGGTCACGAACACTGCAACCCTCTACCCTTAAGTGGATGGCATCGGGCAGAGAGGAGGTGAAGATACAGAAATGGAATGAGGGCTGGTTAATAAATGTTCTAATACGTTTCGTCCTGAAATCGATGGATGGGTTTGCTGATTCCAGCCGATCTTCTCAGGCGGTATTTTCGCACTCTTCGCAGTTTTGCGGAGTCACTGGGTCCTTTGCCTCTACCTTACGGGGTAGAAGGATGATGAGAAATAGACAACTCTGCTGGTGGCGTTGTATTAAGCGTAAGTCGTAGATATTCTGTCCTCGGGACGCCAGAATCAATATCAAGGGTTGCGGGCAGTTCGAACTTTCGAATTACTTACTTTCTGTGTCTTTTCGGCTGCGGACTTGGTCCAGATGTCAACGCACGATTCCCCCATCTTCTAACACCCAGTCTACGATCTGTCCCTCACTTCTTCGAGCTGTCGCTGGCTACCAGTTCGCTTCGTGTTCCAGTCTCGTGTAGACACTTTCGTTAGACAAGAAGATTCGAGGTCGCGTGTGCGCATCATATCGCACTTTCATCTGCGCCTGTTACTCAGTGATTTTTTCATGCATTGAAGGATTAAACAGATCGAGCCGTGTGCGCGACTGCCGCTTGAACATCAATTCTGCAGGCGAAGAACCGGTTGAGCCTTTCGGTTTTATGTGATAGCTGAACAAAAGCGCTTCGTCTGTTTGGCTACCCCGTATTTTATCATCTGAACCACGGGCTCTGTGAGGCCATTTGAAGCCGCGTGTTACGGCGCAGTGATAAAATGCCTAATTCCATTGTTGTCCATAAATTATTTAAATTCTGCACTATTAAAGGCTGCGCCACTGTCTGAAACGGCTATTTCAGATATCCCGAAAGTACAAAAATGGATCGTAGCTTGCTGATTGTGGTAACTGAAAAACTAGAGTTTCCGGTCGGAATAGCTTCAATCCATTTAGCGTGAGCGGCAACACCCATTAAGACCACATGACCTAGGAATGGCCCAAAATAGTCAATGTGTACCACCTTCCAGGGTGAGTCGGGCCCGGCTCAAGGCTCCAGAGGCACCTTCGGTAAGGTCTTCTGTGTTATTTGACACACGTGGCACGCTTTCACCATGTTTTCGATGTCTTCGTCAATTTTG